>PVJC01003833.1:0-67588 GCA_004026665.1 Murina feae | reverse complement strand
ATCAGAGGCATAGAAAGGGAGTGGACTGACAATTTTCGGGGGTTAAGGGTGTTGGGGGTGCGTGAAGAGAATGAACAATAATCGTATACCTATGGATGAGGACAGTGGGGGGGCAAGGACAGAAGGTGGGGTGGGAACTGGGAGGAGGGGAGCTATGGGGAAAAAAGAGGAACAACTGTAATAATCTGAACAATAAAGATAAAAAAAAAATTGTTGCCTAAGACCCAAGCAGGTAGATTAGCATCTCACAAAGAACAACATCACCATTAGTGGTCAACTTACTGGCCACATGAGGTACTTTCATCACATTGTCTTGTGCTTCCTGCTCTATTTGGACTGTCCGGGCATTCACTGGGCCAAGCACAATTTAAGTGCTATGGGTGCCAAAGTAGGACACAGTCTTGCCCTCAAAGAAACATATTGAGGGGGTAAATACGCACGTAGAGCTGTAATGACAGCCCTCACAAAGCCATCCTGGCCTTCATTCTCACAGGACATGAGCACATTCTCTGCCCCTTCCCAGCATCCCGGAAATGCTAAGAAATGAGGGGTAAGAACAACATGGCTGCTGAAGCAGCAGCCCTGGAGAGAGATTCGGGAAGTTCCTCCAAGTCCAGGTTGGCTTTCAAAAGCTACTGAGTCACGGCTTGGAAATGGAGGAGACAAAGGCAGCTCAAGGTCACAGGTACTCGAGAAGCACTGCCCTAGGAGGTAGAGGTCAAGGTGACTGGCAGCCCTAGATGAGGAGAGGAGCGAGTGGGGCAGCCTGGGAACACGCTCTCTGCTCCAAGGTAGTCCTTTTTATTTAACTCACTCCTCCTATCCCCAGGAAGGTGACAGCTTAGAAAAGATGGACAATGGGTCTTGTAGGCTAAGTCCTATACAGGCTCAGCAGAATTTAAGGACTGAAACAAAAAAAGTTCCCTCCCCAAGAAGCTACTGTCTGAGAATTAGGGTCCCTCACCCTTATATCTGGAGAGGATGGGCTCAGCCTTCTGAAACCAGGATTAAATGAGGTAACACAAGGGAGGGGGCCCACAGCACTGACCCGAAGAGTCAAATGCAGTGCAGCTCCCCTTTCTTCTCCTGGGCTCTGGATGTGCAGAGGTAGGTGAGTGGGGCAGGCAGCCTGTGACTGGGCCAGCCTCTACCACACCGGGAAGTAACAGGCCAGCAAGGAGAGGGAACAAAACAAGAGGGAAGTCAGAATGTCTGAAGGGTCAGTGGGAGCCACAATTCCAGAGTTCCTCCTGGGACATCCTCTCAAGTCATTGGTTAGGGAGGTGGTTGACCAAGACAGGAAGAGTAATACGATTTGTGACTTGGCTGTGAATTTCCAAGAGGAAGTGTGAACAGTTCTCAGGGATTTCAAGTCGTAGGTAGAGTCTGCGGCGTCCACACGAGGGTCTAAGAATACTGTAACCGAGCTGTGAAAGTCCCTCAGGCTGGCTGGCGGGCAGTAATGTTACCCAGTTTACCCAACCTTAACGATTATAGAGCTTTCTTGGAAATAAGGAAAAATACCTTCTATTTATAATGGATACAGCAGAGAACATCAAGCCAGATACTAAATCATGACTACATAATAAAAACCACAGATCCATGGGCTCAGATATCACATGTAGTCTGCTTTCATGATTTGCATCGTCCCCATTTTTCTAAGAGCCAAAATGCCCATTCAATAAACACGAAAGAAACGCTTTACAACGGAACTGGCGAGAAGTTCAGAGTGTGAGGGAAGACACCATGCCTACAGGGCTTTGTTTCGAGAGAGAATGCCTGGATGGAAATTCACCTACTTTACGTGATTTAATTCTGTTGCGAAAGGTTGAGACTGCTGCCAAATGCGCTTTCAGATCTCTGTTCTTGCCTAACCGCAGCTATCTGAGGAGCCAGATGCCAAAAGTGTAACTCAGAACAGTTCTTGAAATTACCTTTGTGAATAAAAACAAAAGTTCAAAAAGTCACAAGAGCTGGCTGAAGGTCAGGGAAGAGAGAACAAATGTAGCAGCAAAAAAGCCCAACCATTTAAGAAATCCGAGCATGCTATTGTGCCTCGTGAGGACCAGGAGAAGCACAGAGTAGGGTGGCGATGGGGGTAGAAAGGCTTCAGGCATTGGATTCACCTCATTTATTACAATCTCTTAGGTCCCTGTGACTGCCTTTAGCTTAGTACAGCTCTGTTACTTTTAAACCATCGCACTTCAATCACTGTATTTGCTTCCCAAAAGGTTCTTGCAATTCTGGACTTGCTGACGGTGCAGCATGAACTCATCCAGACACATCCACTGTGCTGATAGAGAATGAAAAACATTCATATTCAGAGTCCTACTAGTTCGCATCTCGGTTTGGTTATGAAGGAGTGAGTCAATTTAATGATCGTGCATAAAGTGGTCTAATATTGCACAAATGTTTCAATACAACTCCGCAGCTGTTTGCCATGAGCAAACTGAATTCCACAAATTATTAACTCAGCCAAAGTCAAAAAGAGAGCTGAAAAGGGGAGTTGTTCCACAGGTACAGAGTTTCAGTTCCGAAAGCTGAAAAAGTTCTGGAGATCTGTTGCACAACAAGGTGTCTACAACTAACACTACTGCCCTGTATCTTAAAGATGGTTAAGATGGTCAATTTTATGTTGTGTTTTTTTAAAATTTAAGTTAAAAAAATAACAATGCATTTTTCATTCCATGCCCTTGCACTTGCTACAAGCACAGCATACTTCACCAATTAAATTGAGTTTCTGGGAGAGGAGAGAGAAATAGAGAGGGAGAGGGAGAAGGGGAGGGAGAGGGAGAGGGAGAGGGAGAGGGAGAACAGTAACACATGCATGCTAGCTAAAAAGGGTTAATTAAGAATCTCCTTAAATTCCAAGTAGAACAAATAAGGGGAAAATTTAGGGTTGGGAATCTCAAACTGGCTTGATTTCTTTGAAACAATGCACTAGGCCAATACATGACAATTCTAGGATTTTTACTTTCAATGTTAGCAGGGTAACCTTTCAGATGGATGATTCAAAGCTAAGGTGACTATCCTGGAGCAGGCTGAGATGGGGTGATGCCCACTCCTGCCTCAAGTCAGACCCAGACCCACCCACCCCTTTGCAATGCTCCTCTGCCCAGGCTTGCAGGGAGTAAGAATCCCACTCCACATCATTTCTCAGTTGCCTGATGTGACTACCATGACTCCAGGCTTTATTTTTAACTAGCTTACAGAATTTTCGATGAACTAGTGCTTCTGTATTAGATTGTGAGAGCTGCTGTAACACAGTATCCCACACTGAGTGGCTTAAAACCACAGGAATTTATTGTCTCACAGTTCTAGAGGCCAGAAGCCCAAAAATCAAAGGATTGGTAGTCTTAGTTCCTCCTAAGAGCTCGGAGGAAGTATCTCTCCAATCCTCCATCTTCGAATGTCACTCTCCTTTTATCTCTGTCTTCATACGGCCTTCTTCTTACCAGGGCACCAGTCATATGGTATTAGGGGCCCACCTTACTCCAGTGTGACCCATCTTGAAAAGGAAAAATGGGGAGGGGGCCTTGCAACCTAGTTCAGTATCTGGTCAAAACTGTAGTCTTACTTCCCCACTGTGACTCACTCGGACGGAGCTGCGGGAACCTTCAGGAGCCCGCCACAGGAGGAGGTATATAGGTCACAGCTTCCCCACAAGCTCAGTTCAGGCTTTGGACCCAGAATTCCCCTGGACTAGCAGATCTGTGAAATAAAGGTTAAACTTCCCTCCTTCAGAGTGCTGGCTGATCGGCCCGTGCATTCTGTCACAACATCTTAACAAATTATATATACAATGACCCTATTTCCAAATAAGGCCACATTTTGAGGTAAAGGGGATTAGAACTTCAGAACTTCAATGTAGTTTTGTGTGTGTGTGTGTGTGTGTGTGTGTGTGTGTGTGTAAGACAAACATCAGATGGAAATTTGTTTAAAATGCAAATTCTTGGGCTCCACCCTAGATCCCCTGAATCAGAAACTCTGTAAATGCAGGTGATCAATAGTGTATATTTTATTATTTTTTTAAAATTTATTTTATTGATCTTTTACAGAGAGGAAGGGAGAGGGATAGAGAGTTAGAAACATCGATGAGAGAAACATCAATCAGCTGCCTCCTGCATGCCCTTTACTGGGGATCTGCCCGAAACCAAGGTACTCACCCTTGACCGGAATCGAACCTGGGAATCTTGAGTCCACAGGACGATGCTCTATCCACTGAGCAAAACCGGTCAGGGCAATAGTGTATATTTTAACAAGCCTTTCAAAGTGATTCTGATGCATGCTAAAGTTTGAGGACCATGATTTCACATCATGCTGTAGATTTAAAAAATCATTCCAGCATGTTAAGTGCGCATTTTGCCCTTCCAAAAGAATTACTAGCCCTTTGGGGCTGTCTCTGACTGTATTTATCCCATCTTGCTTCTTCCACAGTTGTGAGCAACTAATACTTATCGCTCACATAAATAAATAAATAATGATTGTTCTGGCAGGCTAGAATCTCGACGTCTGTACAGGCCACATGTGGCCCATAGACAGGTTTTATTTTGTCTGCCCAGGAATACTATGAACTACTTGCCAACATAAAAAACCCAGACTGCAGAGGTTGTTTTTTTTTTTTTTTTTTTTGGAACAACTGCAAGATTGCTGGCAATCACTGGATCTGAAATTCCACACAGCAACCATCAACTAATTGATGGCTGCCTCTTTGAAGTGGGGCAGAAGGGTTCCAGTTAGCCACAGTCCTCACCATTCCCTGATGCCTCCCCAACACTGGGGCCTTATGCAGAGCAATCTCACTTATTTACATCGCCTCTCTGGCCCCTAAAAACACTTAGATCTAAACCATGCTGGAGAGAAGGAGGGCAGATAGAAAAATGCATCCCCAACTACAGCCTGAAATACTTAACTAAGTATACTTAGCCAAGTTTCTGAGCAGCAACTTTAGAAATGGAATTTCAGAAGCCAGCATCACTGATTAGCACTGACTTTGGTTCTGAGAGTTTAGCTTCATGTTTCACAGGTTGAGTTATGAAATGACTATAGCACCGAGGATCAAAGGTTTGTAGGGCTCTGCCTGTGCGACAATGTGTGGGTGAGCTCTAACCCGGTAAAGAGGTTTTACAGCAGCGTGATTTGGGGAACAATGGGTGTGGAGGGCATGAGGTCATGATTTTGAAGCACCACGTATGCCTCCTTTGTGTATATGCTAGGATGAGTTCCAATAGCAGATCAGCTGTGAAAAGATCACTGCCAAGGGAAGCAAGTGGGGGAAAAGTCAGACTTTAAAACTGTCTTGCACATATTTTAAAGGGAAGATCCTGAACTAGATTTGATAACTGTGCCTGTAACCCAGACACCAAATATTTGGAAAAGAGAAAAGATACCATTTCCATACTTCTCACCCACGACACTGGGAGCAAGCTCATGAAAAAGTGAGCAGAGCGGTGGTCTGGGGTCTCTTTACCTCAGAGGTAAGGATGGGCTGGGTTCAGAGGGGGGACTCACACATAACAGTGGAGACGGGCACAAGTTTTCAACAAGGCAACAAGCTTCATTAGTAAGCCCCAGAAAGCTACACTTCCCATGGGGTCCATCCCAAAGCAATACATCAGAGAAACACAGCTACACAGAGATCACTGAGCCAGCAAGAATAGATACATGGCCACTCTTAACATCAGAGGGCTATCTTCTGACAAATTCTTCAACTTCATTCTCTCCTTAACCACCACTGAAACTCAGCATTCTTTAGAAAGAAAAGAGATGGAATATGTCACTGATGACTAAATCTTCCTTTAAAGCTGTTAGAATTTAGAACTATAGACGGAGATGGAGTATTATGGAACGTCACATCACTGGTGATGTGATAATTAATTCCTAATTGGCCAGGTCCTGGTGGGTAGTCACACCCAAGGCATATACTAGTAACTTCTTTAGTAAAAGGTTTATCTTTGCCCTAAGCAAGCCCTGTCCATTCTTTTTTTTAAAAATGTATTTTTATTGATTTCAGAGAGGAAGGAAGAGGGAGAGAGAGAAACATCAACGATGAGAGAGAATCACCGATAGGCTGCCTCCTGCATGCTTCCCACTGGGGACCGAGCCCACAACCGAGGCATGTGCCCCTGACTGGAATCGAACCTGGGACCCTTCAGTCCGCAGGTCGACACTCTATCCATTGAGCCAAACTGGCTAGGGCCCTGTCCATTCTTTTTATGCATCAAGGTTAACACACCTTTGAAATAAGCATAACCACCCTCAACAGAGCACAGAATCTTCCTGTGGGGAAGCACTGTCTCCTAAGGCCCCTCCAGCACCTTCCCATAGTTGCTCTTGGTGAGTTTGTGCAACTTTTATTCAAGGTCACCACACAATGAACTAGGCAATGCTGTGAGCCACTATGTACTTACTGGAACGGTTACAACAAAAAAACATTCTGATAATACTGAGTGCTGGTACAGCGACTGAAACGCTCATCCTTTGCTGGAGGGTCTGACAAATGGTGCAGCCACTTTAGAAAACAGTTTTGGCTGTGTCTTTTAAAGTTATACACACACTTACCACTCGACCCAGTAATCCCACTCCTAGGTGTTTACCCCAAGGCAATGAAAACTTAGGTTCACACACAAGTCTGTATTCAAATGTTGACAGCAGCTTTATTAATGACTAGAGGCCCGGTGCATGAAATTCGTGCACGGGGAGAGGGTGGGAGTCACTCAGCCCAGCCTGCCCCTTCTCACAGTCCGGAACCCCTCAGTGGATGTCCTACTGATGGCCCCAGCGCTGTGTGTGTATGTGTGCATGTCTGTGTGTCACCACTGGGGGTCTGCCCCCAGCTGCATCTGAGGCTCTGAGCCGTCATCCTGTGTGTGTCTGTCTGTTGGGGGCCTGCCCCCAGGCACACCATGGAGGCTTGGAGCAGGCACCCCTCTGTGTTGATCTCTCACACTCCTGCCATCCCCTGCATGTTGTTCTCTTTCTTGAGCTGTGGCCAGGGCTGGGTGCTGCCTGCCTGCCAGGCTTGCCCACTCCCCATCTTGCTCCAGCCACCGGGAAGCGGGGAAAACCCCACTTGTTCACTGCCTCACAGCTGGGCCAGCCTTTCTTGCTCCCCGATCCCCCCAAGGGGACTGGGAAGCAGGCAAGTGCCTTCCGCTGTTGCATAGCCTCTGGCCTTATCTGCTCTAGACCTGCTCACAGGTTATCGGTTTTGGAGGCAATGCCTGCTGGGCTCATGGTGCCAGGGTTACGCTGCCAGCATCCTGCCCCACCACTATGGGCGCCGCCATTTTGTCTCGGAGTGACGGTTAATTTACATATTACTCTTTTATTAGATAGGATTGCCAAACACTAGAAACAACACAAATGTCCTTCAGTGGGTGAATGGGTAAACATCATGCAGTGGAATACTATTCAGCAAGGAACTCATACGCTAATCTCAAAAGCATTATGCTGAGTGAAAGAGCCAGTCTCAAAAGACTATCTACCATATAAATAGACTCATACGACATTTTCCAAAAGACAAATGGATGGAGAAGAACTCATTGGTTACCTGGGGGGTAGGGATTGAGATGGAGGGTGGGTGTGACTACAAAGGGATTAGTTCAAGGGAGTTAGGGGGTAATGGGACGGTTCTGAATCCTGATTTGGGTGCTGGTTACAGGAATCCATAGATTTGTACCACCCTCCTCCAACATCAAGTTTACTGTATGATAACTTACAATGTCACCCAATTTACACTCGGGATAAATGCGCCTAATAGAAAATGTCTCTGAAATGGGGTCAGTTAACAGAGGCTGAATCCATACTGAACACCCACAGGTGGGCATGAGGAGGGCAGTAACTCACAGGCCTCCTGGGTGCAGTTTGGTATGGAAAGAGGAGGATGACTGACATTCAGTCCCTGGGCACAACCTGGTAATTCTCTGAAAAGGCAAAATGGCTGTGATCTGTAACGTTTCTTTCACGGGAACTTTGTATTCGCGGTCTCTTACAACCGCTGTAAGGGAGGAAGTTTAGGCTTCGCGATGGTAAAGGATTTACCCCAAGTTGATCTCAGTTTTGTCTGGTTCTCCAACGGCCACAGAAAGCCACAGCATGGATTAAACTGCGACTCCTCCCTTTTCTGTGTTGTACCCTGAGCAAGACCCTTAATCCGCTGTGCTCTCCAAGTCCACCTCAGCCTTTAAAGCAGCAATTGGGGAAGGGTGACTATTTCTGCCACAAGGGACATAGGGCAATGTCTGGAGACATTTCTGGCTGTCACAACTGGAGGGGGCAATGCTACCAGCATCTGGTGGGCAGGAACCAGAGACGCCGCTAAGTGTCCTACAGTGTCCAGGAGGCCCCCTGAAAAAGTAATTACCCAGCACCAAACGTCACCAGTGCAGAGGCTCAAACCTCTTGGCTTAAAGGAATGAAGAGAGGAAAAATGTATGAGCCAGACACTGTGCCAGGCATTTTAAATGCTGATCTCCTCAAGCCCCTTTTGAGGTAAGTGTTATTAACCCCAGTTTACAGTGAAGAAGGTGGTGGCTCAGACCCTTAGGGCAATGTGGTCAAATGTGCTTGAGACAAGAAGCTGTGGCTGCCCCGGGCTGCTGTGATGGCAAAGCCCAGAGGTGCCGCAGTGTGGTGCTTCCGGGTGGGCTGGACCCGCCGTTAACCTCCTCACTTCCATCTCCTCTGGTCTCGTCCTGGCAGCCCGCAGAGATCTGCAGACAAGGAGAGCTGCCGGCTGGCAGGAGGGAATATGGACTCTAGAGGCTCCCAGGACATGAGTGGGCCCGTCACCACTCAGAACCTCCCAGGACTGGTTGTCACCAGTGTCCTTTTGCATCACCCATCCCTCCCCCCTAAGGACACTCAAGTCTCTCCTCTCTCCAAAGAGCCCAGAGACATTCCCAGACGTTGCTCCAGGACAGTGCCCTCTCCTCTCCCCACAGCCTGTGCTGCAGGGACTGGACACGCAGACAGCAGCCAGGGTCGGGCACCAGTCCCAGAACAGCGTGCTAGGATCCACATCCCATGGGCAGGGCGGGCCTCAGACACCAAGCAAACTGCTTTAAAAACAAGTTTCATAATCACCTCTGCGTGATTCTGGTTCCATTTTACCCTTTCATATAATGAGTGCTGACAGTTCCAGCAGCTGAAAATGGGTGTGTGTGCAAGATAGAGGGAGGAGGGAGAGACAGAGTAGAAGAAAGGGGGAAAGAGAATGAAGAAAGAAGCAGAGAAGGACATAGTATACTTAAAAGCTTAACATAAAACTCAGAAAACAGGTAATCTCATAATAAGCAAAGAACCCTAAGATTGGGGAACACTTGCGCATCAGGCGGGAATACGTGAACGGTCTTCAAAATTACTCCTGATAACGGCAGCCAGGCCCCCGGGCAGGCAACACACCCTCGTAACTTCTCCGACTTGGCAAAGCAGAGTCCATTCTTGACCAGGCTGGGCACAGCCCACCTTCATCCCTGCGCCCCTCCTCCCCGCCCCCAGCCCCGCCACAGCCGCGCAGAGGGCACTCACAGCTCCAGGATCAGGATGACGTCCGTCTTGTTCTCGTACACCTCGTGCAGGGTGATGACGTTGGGGTGCTGGATCTCCTTCAGGATGCTGACCTCGCGCTCGATGTCCTCGCGGCTCACGCCCCGCCGGCTGGATTTCGTCCTCCTCTTCTTGATGAACTTGGCGGCATACTGCAGACCCGTGCTCTTCTCGCGGCATTTCTTCACCACGGCAAACTGCCCGCTGAAGAGAGGGGATGGAAGAAGGACACGGGTCATTTACACGTTCTTCTTGTTCATTAAAATACAAGATTTGAGCAAGGATGTGTCCAGGGTGTGTGTGTGGCGGGGGCAGGGAGGGGGGCGGGGAAGCGATGGAGTTGTGAGTAGAAAAGTCCAACCAAATTGTGAGCAATTAACACAGTAAGTAGGGCTGTTTCTTATTCTATTTCAGTTTTATTAAGCCAGTTTCTTGGTGAACAAGGGATAAAAATTATATTCCTGAATTATGCTTTGTTGAATCGGTGATGATGCCTCCACTTCTGTGCTGGCCTCCTTCCCTCCCATTTCTGATTCGGGGACCACAGGAAGGAGCTCCTGGATCAGACATCACTCCCAACAAGCTCTTTTCCTTGTGTGTTTAGGAAAACAAGAGATGGAGACCAGGGAATTGGTAGGAGAATATATAGAGCTCTGACTCTGGTGACATATTTCTAGCGCCAACAGTTATCAACTAAACACCCAGAACAAAAATAAGCTATACGTTGTTTCCATACTTTGGGAATTGATGAGTCCTATGGACGAGACATCTGCTGGCTGCTTCTTCAGCATCACCACCCTCCTCTTCCTTTTCCAATGCCTTTGTCCAGGGATTGTTGTGGTTCTGCGAAGCTGCCTCCTATCTACAACTGTGGATAAGATCATGTGACCTGGGCTGGGCCAATCAGTGCACCATGTTCTCCTGGCTCCAGTGTTAGGCCCAGGACCTAGGTAAGACTTTCCCGAGAATGTTTAGAGAGACTTTTTCTGAGACTTTCTGATCCCTCGAAGCCGGCAGACACCTCGGAACCATTTGCAAAGCCACTCGTGGTTTAAAGCTAATCACATGGCAGAGATAGAGCCAGTAGAAGGAACAAGACCAGGTCTGTGGTAACACTGGGAGTGGCTAGATCAACCCTGGCCTGAAACCATCTGCCTTTGGAAATTTCAGCAACATAGGCCAATAAATTCTCTTTATTGCTAAAGCCAGTGATTTGTCTTTTCTATTTCTTACAGAGGAAAGCATCCTATCCATCCAGTGCCACAGCAAATAACCAGTCTCCTATCTAATATAATAAAAGAGTAATATGCAAATTGACTGTTACCCGAGACACCTAAGCCACGCCCACCAGCCAAGCCACGCCTCCAGCCAACAAGAGCGGCTGTATGCAAATTAGCCCAGCCAAGATGGAGGCTGGCAGGGCGGCTCTGCACTGCGAGCCTCTACGGCCAGCATAGCTGTGCCAGGTGTGTCAGCTCAGTGGGAGGGGGGGTCTGGCCTGGGGCCTCCTCGGGGCATCCAGGAGTGCCCATCCCGGGTCCACTGCCTGGCTCCGCCCCCCAGGGGCCTCCACCAGGCATGTGGGAGCGCAGGTCCTCCACAGGGCTTGCAGGAGCAGCTGTCCTGGGTCTGCTGCCTGGCTTTGCCCCCCCCCGGGGGCCTCCTTGGGGCGTCCAAGAACGCCCGTCCTGGGTCCACTGCCTGGCTCTGCCCCGGGGGCCTCCTCGGGGGCGCGTGGGAGCACCCGTCCAGGGTCCGCTACCTTCATCTGTCCCCCCAGGGGCCTCCACAGGGCATGCGGGAGCATCTGCTGCACAGTGCGGAGAATCCAAAGCCAGTCGGCTGCCTGGCTCCACCCCGGGTGTGTTCACTCAGCAGCAGGGCCCCACCGAGGGATCCTGCACCAGCATCTGCCCCTGGCTCGCCACCCAGCTCTGCACCAGGTGTGTCCTCTCAGCGGTGAGGGCCCACCAGGCGTGTGCGATTATAGGCCCTCTGGTGGGAAACGTCCAGGCCTGCACTCACCAGCCCTCCCACCCCGCAGTGCACAAACCCTGAAGGGGCTGTGGGCAGCCTGAAAATGGCCCTCAGCCCCTCACCCAGGCTGGCCAGGCATGCCAGCAGGTGGACATCTCCCCCAAGGTGTCCCAGACTGCAAGAGGGCACAGGCCAGGCTGAGGGACCCCCACCCCCTGAGTGCACAAATTTTTGTGCACCAGGCCCGTAGTGCATATATAAAGGAATATCTATACACATAAAAAGACTAAGCAACCATTACAAATGGTCGCTATGACGCACACTGACCACACCAGGGGGCAGACGCTGAATGCAGGCGCTGCCTCCAGGTGGTCGATGCGCTCCCACAGCCAACCTCCTGAGGCCGACCCACCTCCCCACCCCGTGCACAAATTCGTGCACTGGGCCTCTAATTATAAAATAACTTTGACACACAATAAAAGGTGACACAATAAAAGACGTAAGTGGGTGAGATCTTGAGAGGTAAGTAGGCTTCTCTGAATGTAAGTGAAACAACAGAAAGATGCTTCCTGTAACGACCCTCACTTCTTCCCTAGCGCCCAAGGCCTGGTCGGTCCCCCATCACAGGACCTGTACATTTCTTGGCACCAGCTGGAGAACTGCTACGCAGAGCATTATCACAGTTATTTTTAGCTAGTTTCATTCCCCTCACATGAAGACAAAAGGGGAAGAGAAAATCAAATAACTGGTAATATTCTGATGCTACAGGATGGATACTTTAAAATGTTACTCATTTACTTGAGCAGCAGGAGGCCAGAGAAGAAAAAACACATAGTGAAGGGTTATTTTTATGGCAGTATCAAATTTTTTGCATGACAGGTTATTAATGCCCTCTTTCCTCCCTGCAGCAGAAGAGCAGAGAATTTGAAGGATAAATCGCACTGGAATGCTAGCACCGATTGTCTGTAAACTCACGACCTTAAAGAGCCAGGGGATCTGTTATGACTTTATTACAACCATTTTCTAATTTCTCCGGGGGAGTGAAGGACTGGGCTTTCTGTCTATTGAGGGGCAGGAGGTGGGCTACAGAGATGGGGTTTATGGAGAAAAGCAAGAACTCAGCCCCACTCCTCACAGAGATGGTATCATGTCCCCACGGAGGGACCTCAGGGCAGAGAGGAGGCAGAGTGCACTTCGAAGGGCAGGACCTCCACAAACATCTGTGCTTGGGGGCGGGTGGTGGTGGTGGGAGGGGCGCCCCCCACCCCCGCTGTGATGCCTCCCATAGGCAACAGGCACCTACAGGCCCTGTGACTCGTCTCAGGGGCTGTAAATGACTTGAGGCAGACTGTGGTTTGAATCGCCTTGCTTTAAAAAAAAAAAAAAAAAACAACTAAAGTGCCAAACAAAATAAAATAAAATCTGGCAAACCACACAAAATTTAAATACAAGCCTAAATTCAAAGACTCTCTGAGTGTGTTTTCATCGCCAAATGATCCATTGTTGACTGTTTTCCCCCCTTTAACTCTACGAGATTCACACCCTCATTTCTTCTGCCAATGAGGAAGCCAAGCTTCAGAGAGGTTTTAAAAATTGCTCTAAATCATTTAGCAAGTAAGTCTGCATAATTCAGAAATGATGCCAAGCCCAAGTGTATCTGCTCCAAAGCTCTATTCATTGAGCCGGGCTGCTATGCTGGGTGTGTGTCCATTTTGTTTGCGATATAAGCCACCCCCCTCTGAAGTTGCAAGACCTCATTCTAGGAAAGAGCTTTCTGGGGGGAAAGGCAAGGCAAGGTGAGGCTGTGGCTAAAACGCTGGGGCGATGTAGCCTTCTCCTTGCCACCGCACACACTCATCAAGTGTTTGAATGAACCAAGCCATGGCGTGAACGCCCTCATAGGTGCTCTGCAATGAAAGGTAACCCACATGGGTGTGTGTGCTTACGAAGCACGACATTAACAACGAGAAAGAACCCAGAGGAGTCTCAAGGTCAGATGGCAAGCAAGTGAAGCATCTGTGTTTGTGGAGGTCTTATGTATTGCACAGTGCATTCAAAATGAACCTGCCGGCCCTAGCTGATTGGGTTCAGTGGATAGAGCGGCGGCCTGCAGATAGAAGGGTCCCAGGTTTGATTCCAGTCAAGGGCACATGCCCAGGTTTCGGGATCGATCCTTGGTCGAGGGCATGAAGGAGGCAGCCGATCAAGGATTCTCTCTCGTCATTGATGTTTCTATCTCTCTCTCCCTTCCTCTCTGAAATCAGTAAAATATATTTTAAAACAACAACAGAAAACAACCGCCGAACTCTGTTTCATCCATTCGGGTTTTATTTTCCAATTCGTTTCTTTGTGGGAGTTTTGCTGCCACTTGGGGAAAGATGGGGTGGCCAAGCAGAGTCAAAGATGTTGCTTTCAGAATGCAGGAAGAGCAAGCTGTCTGGGAGCGACTATTTTTTCTGCCCGTGGGTTGGTGCCTAACGTAGGCTCTCACATTTTCACTGTGGACTTTGATCCAGACACCACATTAGAACCAGCTCCCACCCAGAAAGTGCAGATTAAAAAAAACCAACAAAAAAAAACCCACCACACAACAAAAAACTAAAACAGCATATAATTTTTGGGAGAATTTAAAGCATGCATCTACCCAGTACATATGAGAGTTAAAAATTATTTATGGGAACTATTTGTTATTGCAAACTCCCTACATTAATGCTAGAAACAGATCCGGCTTAAATCAAAACAGCTGATAAGTTTCAACTCTACCCTCCTCCCAAGTCTTTGCAGTATGGTTTCTAATTAACACAGAAGAACTTTTACTTTTGAATTCACATGTCAACCCCCTGGCACAATTACAGTGCTGGCTTATGAGCCAACTGTGTTTCCTGAAGAGCTGTGTTGACAGAGTGGCAGCAGCTTGGATCCTGGTAGAAAACTGGACTTACAGGTCTTAAATAAGAGGCGATTTTTCAAGGATGAGTTAACATTGGGGAATAATTCACATTTATGGCAGAGGAAAGGCCCTGAAGAGTTTACAGACTGATGGGAGAGACGAGCACCTAGCAGCAGAATGCTGGAAGGGCCCCAGAAAGGCGTAGAAAGGTCAGGAGACCCAGGCTGCGTCTTGAAGGCGGGATGTGAGCTGGGGGAGGAAGGTGTGTGTGGAGGGATGAGTTCTGAGAGGAGGCACAGAGGAGCCAGGGCAGGGAGTCTGTCTAGCATTTCTGAGAGAAGAGGGAGCGGTGGGCGAAGATGAAGAGCAGCTCCACAAACAGGGTCCTGCCCAGAACGAAGCAAGGTCAACCCCAACTCTGTCGGTAACGTGGGAAAGCAGGGGCTTCTGAGCCTCAGTTTCCCCATTCATGCACGGGTGATGACAACATGAAGTGAGACCCTGCATGTGAGTGTAAACCAGACTCTCTAAGCACATCAGGTCCACGTACAGGACGACAACGAGCAAGCTGTCTCAGCTTCCTGCTTCTCAAAGAAGCACAGAGGCTGAAAAGCAGCAATTTCTTCGTGGCCTTTCCACCCAACAACTTGGAAATCTATGTGTTGTCTCTATCCCCTTCCCTCCCCCCCCCCCCCCCCCCCCAAATCGGGAATAACAAGGCTATTTTCATTTTAGATGGAGGCCTATTCGATTTGTCCCCTTTGGTCCCAAAAGGACCTTGTGACTTTGGCTGCTGAAGTGTTCGGCCTGTGGGGAGGTGAGGCTGACTGCCGTTTGCAAAGATGGCTTTGGCCGTGTCCTCCATCTCCCCTGTTCTTCTGCAGGGTGACCTTGCCTCTCCCAGCACCAGGTGGGCGCTCAGCCTGCTCCCCTGGAATCTGAGCCTTGCTTGACCCATAGGATGTGGCTGAAGTACTTTTGGGGGTTCTGTCTGGAGTTCTCAGAACATGCATTGTTGAGAGCTCCCTCTTGGGGCCCTGCCACCATGCTGGGAGAAGTGTAAGCCATGTGGAGAGGCCGCAGGGATGGGCTTCCATCAACAGCTCCTGCTGAGCTGCAAGCAGCTTTAAAAGGCCCGCCAGGCGACTGACCATTATGGATATCTGGCCTAGCAAGTCTTCAGATGGCCCCTGTCCCAGCCAACATCTTTGTGCAACCACACGAGACACCCTAGGTGAGAACACAGGCAGCCACAGAAGCACGAGCCATGTTTGAAGCTACCAGGTTTGGGGGTGGTTTGTTACACAGCAATGGACAGGAGGAATAGCCACGGAAATATCTGGGGTGGTGGGTTTAACGGAGGACCCAGGAAGCTGTGTGGAGGAAGGCTTCCATGCAGAGGGTGGGGGGCCAGCAGCTGACCAACGCCACAGACCGACCTATGGGAAGAGCGTGGAAAGGAGTGGGATTGCCCTGACCATCCTGAACACAGGTCCCCCCCCCCCCCCAGGACCACACAAATGCGCCCTCTCGCTACATCAGCGTGCGTGGGCTCACCTCTCAGGTGCTTCACTTCTCATCTTGGCAGCAGTCCCCCATTTTTCAAGGAAAGTGCTGCATCCGCTAGGAGGGACCTCTGTGCCAAGACCAAAACCACCACCACCAAAACCCAAAGACTCACTGAAATGTCTTAACAGAATTCTGGCTGAAGCTGTGCTCATCTCCAGTTTCCCTTTCACCTCTCCCCGCCTCCCCTCCCCCACCAGGGAAACACACATCAACCAACCAGTCCAACAGGACCCAGCACACATACTGCTACCTAATCTGTATTCTGACTGCTCCAAATGCCGGTCATGTTCCCACAGTGACAACACCTTAGGGGACGCAGGTGAACACGAAGAGCTTTGCCCCGGTTCAGTGGAAACCTCCCTTCTTCCATCCTAACCCACCGATGAAGAAGGCTGACCCCCTCCGGGAACGGGGTCCTCAGCTCCGAGCTCAGCTCCCTCGGAGTGTCCCGTGGGGCAGCCCCCATTAGGAGCTGTTCTCTTCCTAGCCTCTGAGAATCTACGCGTGACAGGAAGGCGAACCACTTTGGACAAAAACGCCAAACTTGTGACTTATTATTATTATTATATTTTTAAACACTCCAAAAATTATTTGAACTGCTACCAGGGCTCAGTCAAGGTGGCAAGATCTAGAGAACCCAATGCGGAAAGCAGCAGGTTGCCAGGGCGCCGACAGGGAGAGGCAGAGTTTGCAGAGGGATAAACAGCAGCAGGTCACCCTGGGAACCCAGCAACACATGCGACTCAGCAGTGAGATGCTGGATGGGAAGTGCTGCCTCCGGGCGGGCAGGGAGGCTTCAGCAACACGCCTGGTGGAGGAGGGCCAGCCCCAGAGGCACACACCTTGGGGACAGCGTCCTCCCCGGAGGTCGGGACCACACACAGAAGGCTGCCAAGCCAAACAGGGCAAAACCCAGGGCCCCAGGCAAGAGTGTACGAGGGTCTGAATTTCTGCACACGTGTAGTGCTGCTGCCAGGGTGTCAAATAAACCAAATCACAGGACACCGGGGTGGCTGGAGCAACCTCATTAGAATGAAGGACTTAGCAAAGCAGAACAGGTGAGGACTCAGAAATAAGAAATTAGGACAGCAGTGAGCACCTTTGTGCAGTCCACCTGTCTCGATGAGACCGAAGCAGGGGCCATCTGAGACCCATCTGGAGGAGCACATCCATTAAGGACATGCTACTGAGAGAAATGGTTTCATAGCCAAGAAGTTTGGGGAAAACAGAGTAAACCCAGTCACAACAGGCCTCTGTATGCAGGACTCAGCAGATCCTGCCCTCTCCAAGAGGGGGTATAGCATTCAGTGTTTCAAAGGGTTTGGAACTGTTCCTCACACTTCTTCTTCTTCTTTTTTTTTTTTTTGGCATGGAGCATTTTGAAATCCAGTTTTCTTAGGAAAGTTTGCTTTGGTCCTCTCTCCCATTAAATGGCTGGCTTCTGAGAGCTGGGACTCTCTATGCACTGATTCCTTTCCATTCTCCGCACAGAGCTGTATTTGGAGTTTATTTCCTAACGCAAGACACAAGTCACAGTATTCTCCCTTAGGCCTGGGTGGGGCTGAGCGCAGAGCTGGGGGTGCAGGTGCCCACAGTGTGCAGGCCCTTTTGGGATGGTGGCCCATTAGAAGGGTGGGGACAACTAAATCAGGCCTAGGGGAGGAGGCCACTCCTGGCCTCTGCCTTCTGCCTCCTGGTCAAGGGCTGAGTAGAGGAGACAGGAAAATGCACGATGGGCCCAGTCCTGCCAGAAGCCTGGTATCATTTGAGACTAGCAGGGATTCTGACGTTTTTTCTTTCAGAGTCAATTGTATTTGGTTATTTAAAGAGATAGTGAGAGCAGGCAGAGCAGGTGTGGAGAGCAGGAGCTCTGAGGCACAGCAGTGGTACTTGCTGGGGCATCTACAAGTGTTGCTGAGCCCACGCTGCCATCTTGGACCATGCGATCTGTCTGCCCCGGAGAAGAATGAGGAGGTGACAGGCAGGGGCCCCGACCCTGTGGAGCCCTGAGCAAGGCCTGACTGGCCTCCCAGGCCCTTGACTGACACAAGCCTGGTGATAACGCTGGGCGCAGCTCCTTCGGTTTCTGTCACTTGTTGCCATGCCTAATCTTGCCCGATTCAGATATGGTCTGTGACTTCGGGATTTTACAACCGTCGGGAACTAATAAGACCCTGCCTTATCACAGAGCAGCCAGTGCTACAGGAAGGGAGTGTGCACGGTGAGTGGGGGTCCCGTTCTAGAAGAGGCCTGAGATAACCCTAACTCAGGGCCAGGGCCAGAACACGGGCTTGGGGCTTGCTAGCTGTTTGCTTTTTTTTAAAGCCAAAGAGAAAGGAAAGATGAAAACAAGCCTTAGAAAAGTGTCATCTGATACTGTATGAATGGGATCTCCAAAGGACCAGACTAGTAGAACAAACAACAGTACTGCAAACATTTTCTCCGAAATATACAAGTGCCCCATGGGAATCAGGATGACCCCGGGGAGAATAAAATGACCTACTAGAGAAAGGGTGTCACACAGGGCTCAGCCTTCCCATTTCATCAGTGGTGGCAACATCAGGTGACTGGAGATGGAGGCTTCCTTCTCCAAGTCCATGTTTGAGCTGCAGGGAGGACGGTTAGGTTACCCAGCTGAGTCTCAGAAGGCTCAGTCCTGTGCTTGATCATTCCGACTTCATTCTGACTTCAGCGCGTTGTCCCTTGGGCCAATCCCATTATTTGATCATCCTGACTTTGTCATGTAATCCCCTTTCAGATGCTGGCTGAAGCTAACTGGGCCATAAGGCACGATCTGTATTCAACTCAGCAAGCTGCTCTCAGGGGAAAAAAGTTGAAAAAGGGAGCAGGAGGTTCATGTAACTTCATGGCGTAAGAGAAGACAGACAAGGAGCTGAGGTGAAGTTCCTTATTCCATGGCCCCAAAAAAGAAAAATCTGTTCAAGAGGCTCAGACTGAGGCCAAAGGTAAAGAGAAAGGAAGAGTCGGGCAGGCTGATGGGCACAGGCCGGGACTGTGCAAATACTACATTGAGTTGTACAGACAAGAGGGAGCTTATGGGATCTGTGGTCAATCCTCCCCAATATGTCCTCTGCCCAGTCCTGGAGCAGGACAGGCCCTGAATAACGAGGTATAAATATTTTCATGTCATCCCTCTCAGCTTAGGCGGAATGCTGTTTGCCTGTGTGTTTTCATGGGCAGGTTTGGGACCCTCTGTCATGCTTTGTCATTGAAAGAATTAGCTCCAAAGAAGTCGGGTCAGTGTTGGTGAAGAGTTTGGACTTGAGTGACTTGAAAGAAATGCAAATGTGCTTGGCGCAGTGTGGCTTTTAGCGCAGCCCTATGACGGATGCTCATCGGAGATGCTGTCCCAGGGCCTGTCTGTCTCTGGAGACTGAATCCAACCGGGGGTGTAGCAGCTTCTTCCTGGTTTTCCTTCCCTGTGGTTGCAAGAGTCCCAGGCTCGGGTCTCAGTGAGGCAGCTAGTGGCTGTCTGGCTGTCTGCCCAGCGGAGAGGAATCCTTTTCACAGTGCTCTTGGCCAGCCCTTACCCATGATGTCTACAGATCTGTCACCTTGGCTATGAACCAGGTGGGGACTCACCTCACAGAGGAAGTCTAAGGAGAGGAGAAAACAGGCAGAGGACTGAGGGGGGTCACTTCAGGCCAGGCAAGGCGAGGCTGGCAGGGAAATTCACTGCTGGAGTTACCTGAAGAGAGAGCCACGCAGATAAAACTGAAAGATGATAAGTTAGAGAGAAACCAGAGCTCCCGGGAAGTCTGAGTGTTCCCTCAGTGGAAGCAGAGCTCCCTGGAAGCCTGCCACGTGGGCTGACCTCACCTCTGTGATCAGACCAAGCAAACGTGAGGCTCCTGTCAGAGGCAGGGGAAGGCTGTAAATACCGCATCCAGGGGATCCAATGCCTGGATGACGCCACTTCTTCCAGGAAGTGAGACTTCTGAGGAACAGATGTCACCAATCAGGTCATAGGTCAAACCCTCAAGAAATGAGAAGTAATTTGCGTGCATGAGGTATGAAAGTGATACTTTGTAGTTGGGATTGCAAACCCAACAACCTTTTCATGGGGCAGCACTTCCTGAGAAAATGCGTAACCTGAATTCAGGGAGACCTGCAGTGACCATCCACAGGGGGCTTCAGGAGCTTTGTCTGATGGAAACATAACTTTCTGGCAGGTGAGGGAGGAAGGCGTCGAGGGTGGGAGGGGGTGCTGGCCCCCATTCTGGTTGCAGGCTCCCACTTCCTCATCAATAGTTTTGGGGGCTGAGGGTCTTGACACCCCTCTCCACACTGATGGCAACTGTGACTCTTAAAGTTTGAACTTTAAGCCACTTCATACAAATCATCACCCAATATATTAGCTTTCGGGAAAATTGTTTAGGTCACACTTGTATACAGGATTCTTTCTGAAAATTAACACCACTATTCAGTCTCAAGAGTCCAACACTGAACTCAGTAACATGTTAGAATTAATATGGTTGACTCAATCACCTAATGAGTCACCTTTATTTATAAGTTGACTACCTATCTATTTAAATAGTTTCCACTGACCTTTCTGGACATGGAAAAGCAGTTATTCCAGGACTTAAAAATATCACACAAGATACCTCATCATTTGCTTCAAGAACATCTTGGCCCAAGGCAGTCCATATGCATTTATTTCTCTTAAACATTCACTGGGCTCCAGCTCTGTGCTGGGCCTCAACTGATCCCTAGGAGCTGCTCACCTGCCTTGGAAATTTGTCAAAGGGACAGTTAGTGTATTTGATCTCCTACATTCACTTTTAAAGCTAAGGTATATGACAGTCCTTATATAGGCTATCTATGCTTCAGGGGAATTCTCCCAGTCTCCTTGGGGCCAAGTGCTTTGCGTAAGCAGTTGCCTTAGGCCATAACTTCAGGTAGCTAGGTAAATTCCCTAATTGGAGCACAACCTAAATATTTTTTAAATAAAAATTTCTCATAGTCATTAAGCAAGTTATAATTTGGCCCTTGAAAGGCCAATGAAATATGTAAACTCCAAGAAGGTCAGATTTCTAAAGAATGGAAAATTGGAAAGCAAAAGGCTCATGATCTTGTATAAATACAACAAAATAGCACAAATTATTCAAAAAACCTAAATGAACTAAGATCTAGAAATAGAAAACAAAAACCACAACCCAAACTCAAGTTCACTTCTGAGCAAAAGGACTAAAAATGGCTGGTCAGTGTCAATGGTGTAGAAAACAAAACTAACACTCTTTAGCTTCCTTTTTTTAAAAAAAAATATATTTTATTGATTTTTTACAGAGAAGAAGGGAGAGAGATAGAGTTAGAAACATCGATGAGAGAGAAACATCGACCAGCTGCCTCCTGCACACCCCCTACTGGGGATGTGCCCACAACCAAGGTACATGTCCTTGACCGGAATCTAACCCAGACCCTTCAGTCCACAGGCCGACGCTCTATCCACTGAGCCAAACCGGTTAGGGCTAGCTTCCATATTTGTGTGTGCTAGTATGTGTAAGGCCAACTATGATCTTCAGTTAGGGGAAAGTTGGGAAAATACTGTGAAGGTGGAGATGAAGCTAGACTTTAGAACAGAGAGAAAATAAAAGATTCCCAGGCTAGGCATTTAAAAGAAACCCATATCTTCAGGTCTAAGAAAGTTACACTTCAGTGTGGTGGAAGCAACTTAAAACCATTGCTGATCATCTTGGACAAAGGTTAAGAAGTGATGCTGTATTGATGTTGAAAAGAAGACCTAACTGGATCCCTCTGCAAGATCAATTAGCTTGTTATTAGTCACCAGCAAAAACTGAGAATCAATTACTGATCAGATGAATTAAAAACAGCAGGTGGACCAATAGGCTGCATAAGCAGCAAATACGCTCCTCTGCCCCCAACTGGATTATGAGACAGCAGAAATGGGAAATTATACAGACAAGAAAGGAATGTTTTTATTCGGCAAGGCCTGTGACATGATTTTTCATGGTATTTTTGTAGGTGAAGTGATGACTCACCATGTGGTGGATTTGGCAGGCCACAAGGCTCTGGAGTTTAGCACTGTCCTAGACAAGACAATCTTCAGTACCTCAGAGGAAAGCATACTTACCACATTTTAAAATAACTGGTCTAAAAGGAATGGCTGAATTTACTGACAGAACCTAGACTCTAGATCACCCCAAAGGCTCATAATAAAATTCATAAGAGAGCCCGACTGGCATAACTCAGTGGTTGAGTGTTGACCTATGACACAGGAGGTCATAGGTTTAATTCCAGGAGGTCAGGGTACATGCCCAAGTTGCAGGCTCGATCCCCAGGGTGGGACGTGCAGGAGGCAGCCGGTCAATGATTCTCTCTCATCATTGATGTTTCTATCTCTCTCTCCCTTCTCTCTGAAATCAATAAAAATATATTGAAAAAGAATTTCATAGGAGAAAGAAGTTAATCTTTGGACCTAACTATAGGCAATTCATATTGAAAATATCTGATGGTTCTAGCTGATTACAAAGGACACGACACAGTGCAACCGCACTGTCACCCCGGTGCTCGGGAAGAGCTGGGCCCCGCGCTGGGCACTTGCACTTGTGAGGAAAGACGCTGACAGAGTAGGCGGCAGTCACAAGGAGGACAGGGTAGTAAGAAGGCTTTGCCTCTGGTGATGACAACTGTTGCTGCCTGGAGGGTTGTCAAGAGGCCATCAGCCAGGAATGAGGGGGAGGTTGCACAATGGTCTCCTAGACTCCTCCCAACCTTAAGATGCTTTGTTTCTAGGGACTGGAGAAACCCAGACTCTGGCTTACTGTACTCACTCAACTAAAGGAGGACATACTGGCGAGTGTGTGCAGTTGAATCTTACAACAGAATTTCTTTCTCATGTATTTTCTGAATTTCTGTTATACTAATGATCGTCCCAGACTGAAGCTCGACATAAAATCCATATTGCCCTCAACGTCTCTAAACTCTATTTGGAAATGCAGGTAAAATTAACTTTAAGAATATAGTTTATGTATCCCAACATATTAAAATATTACCATTTCAACATGTCAAGAATTAAAAATTGTTACATATATTACCTTTTGTGTGTATGTATGTGTGCTTGAATCCTAGTGTGTGCCTTACTCCCATAGCACACCTCAGTTTGGACTGGCCGCATTTCAAGTACTCTAGCTAATATTACAGCTATAACATAAAACTGGGGCATATCTTGATTATTTTGTTTATAGAAGAAAAGTGGAAAGGATACTTGTAAAGTCACTGGGAGGTCAACCATGGCTAACTGAGCACATTAATCACTGGAAGATAAAAGATACCACAGCTGACCTTATTAGAAGACTAATAGATTTCTCTTGGAAACCGTTCTACTACTATGTATTTTGGACATTTCTCTTAAAAATATGGGAACACACTTTCATCTCTTCAGTTATGTGCATTAAGGTGGTTTTCTTTTTAAACATACCCTGCTGTTTGGACTATGGAAGTCAGTTGGACAATCAACATGTTCTAACAAACATGTATGTTCTTGAAGTCATGTACCAAGTCTTGAATCAGCCTTTCTCTACCTGTTGGTATAACCATTGCTTCATGCAGATGAGCTGATGGCTCCAAAAAGGCAAACATCAAGATTTCTATGCAAAAAAAAAAAATAAATAAATAAAATAAAATAAAATAAAATAAAATAAAAGATTTCTACGCAGCATATACTACATGAGGCTATAAAAATGTAACCAGCCCAGTGAGAAATACAGAGGTTATGATTCAGCTGATTTTAAAAGTCTGATCCTATCTGGTAAATTGATTTTTTAATACAATGTTATTTATTTCATAGTTCCTCCCTCCCTCCTGCCAAGGACTAGAGCACAGAAAGGAGGATAGAGACAGATAGTGAAAAAGTGGTGGATGGACTAGAAGTTTCCAGTGAGGCCCAAGAACGGCGATGGTGGCAGGGGTGGGGAGGAGGAGCCGAGAGCATGGCTGCCTGGACGTGGGGATTTGGGTTGAGTTTCTGGATGCTGTGGAGCAGAGGAAGAAGTTACTGGAAATGAGGAGGTAACGGTTACATCATTCTCAAGGAGCTTAACGAGGCTGACAGGATGGCAGGGCACAGGAAGGTTTCCACTGTGCACAGCCATCTGCCCTCTCTCTGCACCATAAACCCAGCGCTCATTCATTTCTTCGTCCCTTGTGAGACATCCTCACACTGATATCCATTATTTGCGCCAGCTCATGAGAATCACAGGAATTAGCAAGCCGGTCATGAGGGACGCACAGGACTGCCCCAGGCCTTTTCACAGAGTGCTTGGTGCCCCTGCCAAACTGCCAGTTTAAACGTGTGAAACAACTGGAGTCTCTCCCTGAATTCCAAGTAATTGCTACATTCATTCACCCATCCATCCACTCACTCACTCAATGAGCATTTCTTAAGGACTGTCTGTGTGTCACACATGGCATGATGGTTCCCCCCCAAAAAGGGGAATCTGTAACAATGACATGTTATTCTTCCCTCTCCTGGCTGTGACCATCTCTAGGTTTCTTTCTCCCTCTTTACCATGCCTTGGCTTCCTTCCTTCTCCCTATAAAAAGCAGAAAGATAAACATCTTGCCCCTTTAGACGCGGCCAGCTGTGTCGCTACTGACCTAGAGAAAGAAGGTGCCAGACCAGTTACTTCTTGACAGAACATGAACATACGACGCTGCTGCTGACTCCGCTCATCGATGTCGCAGGGTCCTTCCTAGCTCAGAGATCCCCTTAGAAGTGGGGGCAGTTGGTAAAGTGTGACCGCGGCAGGGAGAAAAGCTTCATGGTCACCGAGAACCACGGCGGAACCAACTGAAATGGGTATCAGTTTCAGTGAACTTGCTGGCCACTCCCTGACCACAGTTTCCAGGACCTGTCCATTCCACGGAAGCACAGGGAAGACCATCACGGAATGTCATGGGCCCCCACAGGCTAGATGCTACAGCCCCAGGGATTCTAATGACTGCTGTCTCCCTACCGGCTTTTGCCTGACACCTTTGAACTCCTTTCGCCTGTTATGGACTGAATGCACGTGCCCGTCCCATCCCGTTCATATGCTGAAGCCCCAGCCCCCACTGTGATGGTGTTTGAGGGTGGGGCCTTTGGGGAAGTGATTACAGTTCGATGAGGTCATGAGAGTGGCCCCATGATGGGATTAATGCTCTTAGGAGAAGAGACACCGGAGAGCTTGCTCCCTCTGGCATCTGAGGGCACAGTGAAAAGGCAGAAAGAGCTCTCACAGAACCCAACCTCCAGCCTCCAGAACGGGGAGGAAATTAATTTCAGCTTAATTAAACTGCTTTAAACCACTCAGTCTGTGATCAGACTAATACACACCTCCAAGTTCACTTTGCTTTAAAATCATCTGGTACAATCAGTAAAGCTGCCAAGATTCTAGCAATTCTGTCAATATTACATTATGGCCACACACTTCAGATCTTGCTAGATACTCCAGCTCGTTAAGAAATTCGAGGAGAAGGATGGAGCTGGTACCGGACCAGATTCCAGGAGAGCGCAAAGACCATCTTTGTTGAAAACATAAAGTTGACTCTTTTATGTAGTCTAGCTTTGAAGGCCTTCTATGTTCTCTTTTACAGTTTAGTTCTGTTCTTATAGAGTCCCAAACTCTCTGTGAGGCCCTTTCAAACTTCTTACTGCATTAAGCCCAAGAGTTTCACATGAAAGAAAATGAGAGGGAATGAATGTGGAACAACATACGGCCTCCGATGTAGTCCGATCTACTCCAGGGTGAAGGGCATGATGAGTTAATTGCTGGTTTGTTCCCTCGATGCAGACCCTTTCTCCCCATCCGGTGAAGTTCCTCCAAGTTTCCCAGGTTTCCAGGCTGGCTCTGTTTTGTGGGCTGGTCATGTGAGCACATTGCTTTTGTCCCCAACAGCTATGTTCCATGCAGCCAAAGGGGAAGTGGGTGAGTTGGGGGAGAGGATCAATTCTAGTTCTCAACCCAACCTGGCCCCAAGACACACGGGACAGGTGGGTCTCAAAACCGAAACAGGCTTAAATGCCTCTGAAAACTCAGGCTCTGGCATCAGCTCTATTATGGACAACTGGGACTTTATCTGGTAACTGCACACTTTGATTTCAGGATGTCGTTGTTAGTAAAAGTAACTAAGTTCTTCAGAGTCACAGCTGGTTCCATCCTCAGGGCTGGTGCTCCTGCAAACCTGAGTCTAACCTGCCTCCAGGCAGAAGAGCTCTGATATGCAGCAAGGACACTCCCACCCACCAGGCCCCACTCACCGCTCTTCCCAGCTGCTCCCCTCGGGTGGAAAAATGAAAACAAAAGCACAATCAAAATGTGCAATTTGAATGATACCATCGGTTCCAAGGAATAATAAATACATCTGTGCATCTCCAAAAGCTATTTGTTTTTGGACGCTGGTCTGACCAGCAGAGAAAAACAGCCAGCATCACAGTTTTAGACAATGAGTTTGAAAGCGGTTATGGAGAGTGAGAGCAGGTGGAGGGAAACCATGGGGATAAGTTACCTGATTTCATCTCTCTGAGCCGCGTGTTTGCTCTGCGCTGACTCCGCAGTTGAGGGGGGGAGGAGAGGGGGAGCGGGTACAGTGGTCCCACAGAGGTCTGCGTCATCAGCATTTTATAGGAAAGTCTACACCGAGTTGAATAAAGGCCACATACCAAAATAGCAACCAAGTGTCTGTATTAAATGTCCACATGTGCAGTCAGAACCACACTCTGAGCACTGCTTGCCCTTAAAATTTTAGAAAACCTCTTTATACATTTACCATCCAGTTGTACATGGGGGATCCACATATGGGCCACCTTTCCAGGGACCCTCTAATCACTGCTGGAACACCACAGGGGCAGAAACGAAGGAAGTCTGGGGGCAGGTGAGGTGGTGAGGGTCAGCAGAGCAGGAGCAGGAATCATCTGTGTCATCACTCCTATGCTAGCCTTGTATACAGAAAGTGCTCAATAATATCTGATAAACAAAACGTTGGAGCAAGAGATTCTTCCAAAGATAAAAGGATGAGGGACAGAATTCACTCCTGTGCAATCTGCCGTGGAGATTGTATTTTTCCAAACCAAAACTAGGACCCGTGGTCTAAAAAGTAAAGTTATACAAAATATCTGACATCGCTTCTGCATCACAACACCAGGAAAACACGCCATCTCTGTAAAGTCTCTTATACCATACTAGAGGCCTGGTGCATGAAATTCATGCACTGAGGAGGGGGTGTCCCTCAGCCCAGGCTGTACCCTCTCCAATTTGGGATTCCTCAGGGGATGTCCGACTGCCGGTTTAGGCCTGATCCCTGTCAGACATCCTTTTCACAATATGGGACTGCTGGCTCTCAACTGCTCACCTGCCTGCCTGCCTGATTACCCCCTGACCACTCCCCTACCAGCCTGATTGATGCATAACTGCTCCCCTGCCAGCACGATGCCCTCAACTGCACTCCTCTGCCAGCCTGGTCGCACCCAACTGCCCTCCCCTGCCGAACTGATCACCCACAACTGCCGTCCCCTACCAGTCATCTTGTGGTGGCCATCTTTGACCACATGGGAGAGGCCATCTTGTGTGAGGGTGTGACAGTCAATTTGCATATTACCTCTTTATTATATAGGATAATGTAACTGCAGGTCCCAGGGACTAGGAGGAAGACATCATTGGGGACCATTATTGGAGGCTACTCCCCCCACAAATGGGCTAACCATGACCACAGACCTCTTTATTTACTTTTTAAAAATTATTAAATTAGGAACTAAAGGAATTGCCTGGAAGAAGTTTTGGGTGGTTTCATCTGTAACCATGATGTGCTCTCACCCACAATTAAAGGTTTTCTCTGCCTGCCTCCTCTTCAATCCCTATTTACATGCTGTAAGCACTGTCTCTGAAAAGGTAAGGCCTTGTTATTGCCAACTTTCTATTTGCTTGTTATAACAAAAAACATTCTGTATATACTAGTGAATCCACACAAAAGGGCCTCAGGATTAGCATACACTTAGGTGTTGTATGTTATTTCTGTGCTTTAGAAAGCCATGGACCACACACAAGTGGTTGCCTAGAAGTAGGCATTCAATAAATATTTATTGGAAGGAAGGAAGGATGAGTGGATGGATGGATGGGTGGATGGATGGGAACGAACATATCCAGCAGCCTTTGAGATAAAGGTAAGACCATCAGTTCTTTCCTGCAACATGAGTATTCAATGTCTGAATAAGAGGGCTCACTTTGTAAACAAACAGAAGAGCGTGTGTAACTGTCTGGCCTTGACCCTGAGCTGTTCCTCTGCCTTGTCCTTCCTGAGCTTCTCAACTCCCCAAATAATGTCAAGTTATTGGAATTCATCTACTACTGAGCCTCTGCTGTTTTTCTTCACCCCTTGAGGCTCTAAATTTGAATTCAAGCAGACAGGTAGATGTTTACACCTCCAAAAGTGGAGCACCTAGGACACACAGGTGCCGAAGGAAGCCCCCTGGGCTAGAACAGTGATGACCCTCTGTCTCTCCACTGCCCTTCCAGCAAGAACGCTTTCTGGGAGGGTCCCAATGGTTCTGCCATTGTGACAAGCTGAGGGGGCTGCAAGATGTGGAATGTAGACAATGGGAATGTCCTTAACTTCTTCCTTTACTAAGTAAGGCACCTTCCGTTTGAAAGGAGTCTACAACTGCATCAATCAAATATCATACGTCAAGGAAGGCCAAGAAAATGGATTCTCTGATTATTTCAGTTGGGAGCCCTAAAAGACTTCCCTGCATGATACACTGAAGAAGTGCAGGTGAGTGTGTGTGTGCACAAGCATGTGTGTGTGTGTTGGATGGGGGTACAGTATCACTTCTGTACTAGATGACATACACCTAGATGATCCAGAATAATTTACCTTTGACTGTAATGCTATGTCTGCCTTTTGCGGCAAGATTCCAGAGTATTTACTAAGCGTCTCTTGGGGGTGTTGCGCTAAGTGTCTTCTTGGTAAGCACTGGTGGGCATGGCATGAATGGGTTAAAAGGCACAAAAGGCATTAAAGATGAAGCCCCAGAGACAATGAAGATAGAGCTACAGAGAGCAGAGCTGAGAATTCCAGAAGGTCTCAAATCCCCAGATAAGATAAAAATCCCCCAACCAGAGCTGTCAGACATGAAAAGATAAACATGATTCCAAAGATGAATGAAAGGACCATAACGCCACAATGGGCTTAGAAACCTATGACCACATTCACAGAAAGCTGCTAGAGAACAAGGCCATGACCACTTGGCTCGGCAAAATGACACATTTTGTTTGTATGTTTGTTTGTTCTGTAAGTAATAACCAATGTCAGCAAAAGTACAGGGAAGCAGGCAGCTCTGAAAGTGGGAGTAAAAACGGCACAGCCTTCCGGAGGCAAACCTAGCACGATGTCACAAGAACCTTTGCAGTGCTTCCTACTTTCGGCTCAGTGATTCTGCTTCTAGGAATCTATCCTAAGGAAATGAAAAACAATCCGATATTTATTTGTACTTCTCATGGGCAGGGGGGTGAGGTGGGGTAGGGTGTGTGGGGGGAGGGGATTAACCAAAGGGAAATGGCTGAGCAATTAGGAAAAATCCTTACAATGCAATCTGATGTTGGCTCTTAAAACAGAATTCAAAGAATATCAAGCAAAATTATTATAATATGGTATCAGTGCAAAGGCAACACATGCAACTACATACATTGTATGATCACAATTTTATATTTAAAAGAAATGACATCTACATGCAAGACCAGAGGCTAATACAGCAAAGTGTTAACATTCAACAGGACCTTTGGAGGAACAAGATTATGACAGATTTCTATTTTCTCCTGCAAAGTTTCCTAGTGTTTTTCAAACTTCCTGCATGATCATGTGCTACATTTAAAAGTAGAAGACTACCATCAGAGATATCAGAACACAGTAGGAATGAGGCGACGACAATGGGAATTTTCTATGCTCTGTGGGTAGCATGTTACCCAGTCCCCATGAGTTCCTCTGAGCTGATGTTAGAAGAGAATTCTTCCCCTAATTCCAACCTCCCAACCCAGAGTCCAAGAAGGAGGCAGAGGGGAAGAGAGAAGAAGAAGAAGAGAGAGAGAGAGAGAGAGAGAGAGAGAGAGAGAGAGAGAGAGAAAACAAGGACACTTCAGAGCAGAATTTTTCAATCCTGGGTGCACACAGGAATCATCCATGGAGCCTTTTTAAAAAAAAAAAACCACACCTGGGCTCTACCCCAGACTCGCTGAACCAGAATCTCTGGTGCTGGTATTCTAAAAAGCTCCCTAGGAAATTCTAAGTCCCAGCAAGGCCTGAGAACCAAGATGTAGAGACCAGTGGTTCCCAAACAGTAGTAAACCTTCAAATCGCCCAGAGGTCTGGTTAAAACACAGATCGCTGGGCTCCAATCCCAGAGTTTTTGATAATCTCGGGTGGGCCTGAGAGTCTGCATTTGTGACAAGTTCCAGGTGCTGTTGGTGCTCTGGACCACACTATGAGAACCGCAGAAGTAGGACAAACAGCTTCTTAGATTTGCCCTGTTGACCTTGAATCCCACATCAAGTTTTCCTAACATTTTTTTTTTTAAAGAGAGAGTGGAAGGGGAGGGGGAGAGAGAGAAAGAGGAGGGGATGGGGAAGAGGAGACGAGGGGAGAGGGACATTGATGTGACAGAGAGACATCGATTGGTTGCCTCCCACACACACCTGGACCGGATATAGGTGTCAGACCTGCAACCCATGTATGTGCCCTTGACTGGGAGTCGAACCCAAGACCCTCCCATCTGCAGGGCTACAATGCTCAAACCAATGAGCCATGCCAGCTCATAAAAATTTTATTGCCAAATCATATTAATATTTCTTCCCTTGACTGGCAGGTTTTTGTTTTTGTGTTGTTGTTGTTTTCCTAAAAAAGGTAAAGCAAAAAATCAAGACAAAGGAAATGTCTATTCATCGAGCAGCTGCAGGGGCCAGGCACTGGGCTGGATCCTTCATATCCTCCAGAGCTCATGCCATCCTCCTGTGAGGAAGGAGGGCACAGCCGTTTCTATTGTAGAAAAAGAAAAACTGAGATCTAGGAAAACATGGACATTTGCCAGGGACCGGCAGCTAGTGAAGGGGGGAGACAGAGATGCAACCAAGGATTGTCAGACGTCCAAGTCCTGGCTTCTCTCCCTCTGAGAACAGACACACACTTAAGACAAAACCTTTCCTAAATGCAGACATCATGCTACTTAAAGAGACACGACTTAGATGCTATTGGAAAAACATAAGAGCAAATATATGAGTTCATTATGCTTTGTTTTTAAATTCTTAGTAGACACAAAAAAAAATGCCTTCAGAACAGGAAATCTTATTTGCTCAGCCTGCCTTTAGCACCAGTTCAAACGTTTTTTCCATTGACTGGCCTGCACGTATGCGCATGTGTGTGAAGAATGGGCCCATCAAAATCCACTCAAAACGGGAATGCACTGAGCCTTCACATTAAAGAGGATTACACTGAAACAGACATCCTGCGCTGGTTAGAAAAAGCAAACGTGGAACCATGCAAGCTTCTGTGAAATGTGTGAGATTTGGCTACTTCCGGGGTCAGGACTTGAGTGTATCATTCCCAGGCTCCCCCAAGGCATGGCCGGGTCTGCCCCCAGGCCCTACAGCACACACCCTGCCCACACCTTCTGCTCTGCCCTAGATTGCACTTGCCAGGGGAGTTCCTTCACGCCTGTGACTGTGCAGGGTGCTCTGTTCAAGTTTGGGATGATGAGGTTGAAGAAAATGACTCTTGTTCTTCCTCCTCTCTTCACACATTCTTTCCTAAAGGGAAAATGTTGTTGACTGCTAGGCAAAGAAAGGGGGGCAGGGGGAGTTCCTAACCTTTATTCCCACTTGAGTCTTTAGCTGTACAGGAGTTATCCTAGGTATTTTCTAGAAACAAGGTGGAACATTCTAGAAAGGACACAGATTGACCCACTAGCTCTAGAAATCTATTTAATTATCAGTGTTCACATAATTGGATGCCACTCTTCTCATTGCTCCTTTGAAACCTCCATGAAGACTGACAGGCCAGGTACCTCCAGCTTTAGGCTTCTTTTTTACAAAATAAGGATCTCAGGACCCAAACACACCTCTAAGACCCATAGGCTGCATCATGCCCCAAAAGGCACCCAATGGTGACTCAGGACCAAAAGCCCTTCTGGTGCTGAGACCTGGACCATTTTTCTGCTCTTGCTGTGGTTACCGTTGTTAGTCTCAGTAGAGCTCCGAACAGCAGACGTCCCCGCAAGCTGAAGATGGCACCAGGGGGACCACTATGAATCCACAAGTCTTGCCTTCTACCTTTAAGCTTTGATTACGGCCAGCAATTTTCTCCTTATATCTGCATTCCACATCAGCCCCAATTAAATCATTAAATCATAACTAACTGAATAACATCTAGAATGGCTGGCTCGGGCTCCTCTTGGAGGAATGCTTGAGAGAGCCGGCATGACCCCAAACCTCCTGTGGCATATAAAGGGGCTCAGAAGCATGGATCTGAAACCTGTGGACCTAATCCAAACACTAACTCGCTTTAGAAATGACCTTAAGACCCTGGTAAGGCAGGGACGGTTATTCATTGATCTTTCCTTTGTCTTGAGTCCTAGAAATGCTAATTTTTAGCTGGAAATCTGGCCACTTGATATAAAGACCACATTTCTCATCCTTCCTTATGGCCATGTAACTAACCACCTAGCAAAGGCAGGTACCTATGTTCTGGCCAATAAGATGGACACTTAAATATTGTGTGCAACATCCAAGGAAGGTCCTTCGTGAGGAAGAGCAGCCCCCTCTTCTTCCTACATGGAATGAAGATATGACGGCTGGAGCAGGAGCAGCTGTATTGAACCCTAACGTAAAGGTCGCAGCTTAGGATGTCAGAGCGACATCATAAAAGGAGGCAAAGTTTTTGATATCACACCAGCTCTGGGCTCCTTCTACATGAGATAGAAATAAACTCCTTTTTAAAAAGCCATAATGATTTTAGATTTCTGGCATAAGCAACCAAAACTAATCCTAACAGACATTCAATAATAAAAATACTTCTCAAGAGACTTTCACAACTCTAAAGGATCAAGGGTCAGCTTGAGCTAGAATCCCAGCGATCAGGGGCCTGATTCCTGTGGGATCATTTCCTAGATCTTGTTGAGGTCCTTAGGGTGCTGGCTGGGGTTGGGAGCCCTTCCGGAAGGTTGAGCGCCTTCCTAATCAGGGACAGGCCACAACAATGCAGCTGTGTTGGGGGAAGCCCCCACTGTGCTGCCTACCTCTGCAAACACACCAGCCTTCTCCAGAATCACATGTCCCCACCACCCCAGACTCTCCCCCTCCCCTTCTCCTATGCCTCCTCATGTCAACCAGATGTTGTATTAATAAACAGCTGTGAGCAAAGGACAAAACTTGAGTTCCTACGGGTTCTTCGGGGAGCAGTGCTTCTACCCAGGAGAGGCAAGGGCTTAATTTAGTGCCACCTGGGAGTGCACCATGGGCCCGTCAGGGAGGACGAATTTGTGCACACCTTTCAGCAGATGGTACCAGTCAGCATTAAGTCCCAGGTAGTGTGAGGACAGAGCACGTCCTGGGCCCCCGGAGGCTGGGTTCTCGCTGTGTGACTTTGAACAGATCACGGATGCTCTCAGGCCCCCCGTTTGCTCATTGGTTGCAGAAGCAAGGCTGGCGTCCTAAGAACAGCACCTTGAAGGCGGGAGGGAGGCTGTGTGTTTAGAATCTCTCCAGGTCATTCCAATCATGGACCAGGCCTGGCAATGTCTGACTTAGAAACTTGCCCCCCAGTATGTTCTGTGGACCTGCACACTCCCCGTCCCCACTCAGACCTACTGAATCAGAGTCTGCATGTTAACATCCCAGGGGACACATGTATACACTGACGTGGGGAAATGCTGGCTTGGAGCCATGATGTCATGACTTCAAGGAGAACCTAATATACTCAGCCATTATCTTAGACCCAATCTAAGTACTTGCTTTTCATTTTGCTTAATTTTTAAAACTCTCACTTATTGTGAGGATTCGAAGTGATAATGCTTATAAAGGGCACGATACAAGGTGAAAGGTCAGTACATGCATTGACTTTGCTACCGCTATTATTATTAGCCGCTATATTCTCTAGTTTAGATTTACCAAAACTCAAGAGAAACAATGGGGGAATAGGAATTTCAAATTCTGAAGCAACTTTTTACTTGCATCACTGTATTCCCAACCCCTGGCAAGCTCACATTCTCCTCAATGAACAAAGAACACTTGAAATCCCGGTCTCGACTGTTACTCTAAAAGAACTACAATGACCTGGGACTCAGGGTCATCAGCCAAAAGCACCGGCTGGAACCGACGGCTGAGCCAATTCCTGGCCAAATGCCCCCACTCTCTCGTGCACCCACTGCTGCAGACAACTGAACAGTGGGTAAAGGCTTTTAAAATGGATTGAACCCAAGCTGAACTGCTGGCAAGCAGATGGGCAGCCACATGACGCAACCATCAATCTGTGGCGCTGGGGTGTTTGCAAAGAGGCAGATTGAGCGGGGGAACCAAACTCTGTTCCCTCTTCAGTCTCCTGCTTGATGTCTGTGTTTCTCGGGAAGCCTAGGGGCCAGGCTCTTGGTCTCTTCCAAATCTGCCACGTCCCTCTCATTTGTAAGCTCCAGGAGAAAGCAATCCACGGCTTAATTCCATGCTCAAACCCCAGCAACATGTCAGACATGTGCTCGGGGGTTCCCAGCAACGCGGACCTTGCAAAGCGCGAAGCAGGGCCAGCAGAAGCCGGGGGTCTCCCTTCTCGTCCCCAGGTAAGAGCTTTTGTTCCCAGGGCACAAGTAAGTCACTGTTCGCTTTTCTGGTGTGTGTACCGAACACACAATGCCCTCCATTCTCAGGGACTAAAGAAAACAGACGTTGGCATGAGGTGTCCACATTTTCCTTAATGAACTGAACAGCCCAACCCGAAATTCAAGTGCTAAACTTTCAACAGCAAACAAAAGGCTCGTGTTCCAGTCCGGTTTACTGAAACCGAGTGACTTTTATATCAGCCTCAAACCCTGGGAGCGTTTGCTTACTTATTCTTCTCTTATCAGCACGTTTAGGGGTCAGTTCCCCATGTAAGCAAAGCAAACAAGTTGAGTATATGAGACTGTGGATGGAAAAAAAAAAAAGCACCGAGACTCATTCCCGACCGCCTATGTGTTCCTGAGTGGTTCCTCTCCCTTTCCTGTCCCCCAACTCTGAGGAACCAGGCATTCCGAATATGTAAGCAGGAAACCCAGTCTTTGGAATAAAATCTAAATGGCTGCCACAAATGATGTTTGTTAATGGGCCTTCACTCTTTGCACAAAAGTTCCCTGCCGATAGGTATCGCATACATTTATACAGCTCTGCAGGGTGAAGCCTGCACATACAGGGTGTCCCCCAAAATACATACACACTTCACCAGCTCAATTTTGAAAATGAAATGTATTAAAAAAACAAAACAAAACACTGCCTTTATACTGATTCAAAATGTGTGTATACACTTTTTGGGGACACCCTATATTTATGCCATGTATAATTGGCTATTTATTTGCATAACAAAATAACAAGAAAGAATGGAAAAGAGCGTGGCCCAACTGGAAGGGTAGTCTTCTCGGAGTTTAAAGCAAAGTGCCTGACGATATAGAAAAAGACACTTAGGGCCCTAGCTGGTTTGGCTCACAGGATGGAGCGTCGGGCTGCGGACTCAGGGGTCCCAGGTCGATTCCGGTTGGGGGCGTGTGCCTTGGTTGCGGGCACATCCCCAGTGGGGAATGTGCAGGAGGCGGCTGGTCCATGCTTCTCTCTCATCGATGTTTCCAGCTCTCTATCCCTCTCCCTTCCTCTCTATAAAAAAATCAATAAAATATATTTAAAAAAAAAGACACAGGGTAGCTTTGCATCAAAGCCATTTTCAGATGCAATAAAATGAGTTCCCTACACATAAGTTTTCTCCGCCAACTGACAACTTGTAGTATCTCTCAGAGTTAATGATTAGACAAGATTGGAATCAGAAGGGAAGTTTTTGGAAGACAAAGGCCTAAACAGTCATAATAAAGTGAGGCTCCTGTAAATATGGGAGGGAAAATGAGGTCAGGAGTCCATACAGGCTGAGGGGATATCTGATCCACAGTATTGGTGCCTTCACTTTCCTGAGCTGTGGCTCACATCAATCCTTCTCTTATTACAAAGTAACAACAACAAAAAATACTAGCAGGTGACTCAGTTATGCAAAGCCCAACACTGAAAGTGCAAAGAAACGTTGAGATAAGGGGCGTAAGAATCAGAGGCAGGAAAAACAAACTGCTTTTGTTTCATAAGCTTTTGTAACCTGTTAAGACCCAGATACACAAATATTATATTGCCAGAAATAGAACCATGACAGTCAGAGGTCTCGGAGTTGTATTTTACAGTGATTGCTTTAATCAGAAGAGAAGAAGTAAAACTTAATTCACCATATTGGGCAGCGTTGTTGTCTGGATCCTTAAAAAGAACCAAGCAGTCCTGACCGGTGTGGCTCAGTGGGTAGAGCGTCGGCCTGCGGACCGAAGGGTCCCAGGTTCGATTCCGGTCAAGGGCATGGACCTTGGTTGCGGGCAGATCCCCGGTAGGGGGTGTCCAAGAGGCAGCTGATCGATGTTTCTCTCTCATCGATGTTTCTAACTCTTTATCCCTCTCCCTTCCTCTCTGTAAAAAATCAATAAAATATATTTAAAAAAAAAAACAAACAAAAACACAAGCAAAGGGACAAACAGCCCCCGTCTGGCACTGACAGGCGTCTGGCACCACTTCTATGAGTTGCCATTCCAGGCCAGAAGTAAGGACACGAGATCAATGGGCTGGAAGACCTCTCGCTGGGAAAGCCTACGCTTATCCAGAAAGCCACTGCCACCCACCGGCCTGACCCGGTCTTGCCCTGCGCCCTCGCGGTACACAGCCTGCCCGGCCAGAGCCACCCCCACCCACAGTGAAGAATTAGGACGTCACAGCCTTGGCAACTTAACTGACATTTGTTCCAGAAAACCTATTATTTCTCGCTCAAGTGCCCAAAGTGGGACACTCAAGTGTTTCTATTTGTTAGTTGCAAACAGTGTATTTGCACGTGGGCGCCCACTCTGGGATGCAGAAAGGGCTGCTCATAACCTAAGCCAAAGATCACCATAGACAGGGCTAGAGGTGGTGCCTTTAACACTACAGATTCCAGCCCAGCTGGTGTTGCTCAGAGGTTGAGTGTTGACCTAAGAACCAGGAGGTCACGGTTCAATTCCCAGTCAGGGTACATGCCCGGGTTGTGGGCCCGATCCCCCGTGTGGGGCATGCAAGGAGGCAGCCAATGGATGTTCTCTCTCATTGATGTTTCTCTCTGTCCATCTCCCTTTTTCTCTGAAATCAATAAAAAGATATTTAAAAAAAATACAGATTCTGGGGGTGGGGGAGGGGGGCGGTGGGCTATAAGGGGTCAATGGGAGGAAAAGTGGAACATATGTAATACTTTAAACAATAAATAGTTAATACAGATTCCAGGGCCTCCGTAGGTACATAAGGATTCAGGGAAGGTGCTCTGATGCAGTGACGTCTGGAACTTAAGACATGGGTAGTGGTTCTCAACCAGTGTGCGGAGAGCTGTGGGAAAGGTAGGTGCCTAGACAGACCCGGGCCAATTCAGTCCTCATCTCTGAGGCTGGGCCCAGGTGGTGGTGGCTTTTAAGGCTCCTGGAAGGTACCAGAGCTGAGAACCACTGAGGCTCTAACGATCTTCCTCTATCAAGAAGGCCCCTCTTCCCCCAAATAATTCCTCCTGCTAGGTGGGCACTTCATTTCAGGAGCTGACTCCATGCTCCCCTGAAACTCCTTTCTCAGTAGGAAGTCTGCTGATCATCGCCCACCGCACAGCCCAGGAGGAAACTGAGCCCTTTCCGGCGGAGAGCACCTCCTTCAGACACCGGGCCCAGATGATTTAAAAGTGGACCTGTTTTGCAACACCCCCCAAAGTATAAAGTAAGGCTCAGACAGCACTTTCCCCTTGTTTCCAGGTGTTTTCGGAAAGTGCCTTTTCATGACCTCTGTGCATCTCCAAGGGCACATTTAGATAGCCTTACCCTCAATATCCTGGGGACTGCCACCCTGTGGGGTTCAGAACCCCGTGCAGACAGAACGGGGGAATACAGTTTAGCTGCAAGGCAACACGATGCACACTACATTCCAATTCCCCACCCTCTTTAGCTTAGGTTTCATTCCCCACCCTCTTTAGCTAAGGTTCCATTCCCCACCCTCTTTAGCTAAGGTTCAATTCCCCACCTTCTTTAGCTAAGGTTCATTGAAACTGGGGACTGGGATCAGGCACAAGAAGGTGTGACGGATGAAATTCTGCGGCACACCAAAACACATTTTTTTTTTTTGCCAATCTAACCCCCCAAAATAGGTATAATTTCGATTCATTCACACCCAACAACTATTGCTGTATTGGTTGTTGTCATATTTAATTTGACAGCCTAAGGGAAAAGAGGTCAGTGCCTCTGACTAAACAGCCCGGTACTGCATATTTTAGAAGTTCTCACGGCACACCGGTTCAAGATCGCTGCTCGAATCCATTAATCAAAGCTGAAGGGTTGTGCAGGTGATTTCTGTTTGAGCCACAGAGTGTTTTTGAAAGGAATGAAATCCACTGTCAATATTTTAAACGTCTAATTCTCAGCAGTGCCTAGACTTGGAAGAGCTGGCAGCGCTGGCCGACATCCCCACATCCAACAACCACACAGCGAGTAACAGCCGCCCGTTTGGGCGACCCTGTGCTCTCCCGCTGGACACAGGCCTCACTGCTCCCTACTGCTTTCCGCCTGGTCTGCCTCGCTCATGGCTGCAACCTGCAGACCCTTGCATACACGGACCTTGCAAACTCTTCTCTAGTCAACGACTCACTCTAAAGGGGCGGAACGAGTGACAGGATGTGCAATCACATATTTGGTCTCCTACTCACTAGCCATGAGCTCTCAGATGGCTATATCCCCTTGGTGGAACCTTAGTTGCTCTGGCATTACTATTTCGATGGAACAGTGACAACCTCTTGGGGTGTCAGAGTATTATAAGGAAATGAATGTGAATGTGAAACTGTTTGTAAACTACAAAGCAGTATGCACATATAAAATGACGGTTGTTCAACCAGTTCAAGACGATTACACAAAAAACTCGAGTGATGCTTACTGAGGACAGTCAAGGTGGGATCGGGCTCACGGATGAATGAGAAGGCAACGTGGAGAATCTAGGGATAGCCCCAAAGCGGCAGCACGGAGAAGAGCACAAATCCCATGATGGCTCCCACCAAGCAAGCCCACCAGTAAAACCTAGAGGATGCAAGCTCCTGAGTTCCAATGAAGAGACTAGTTTGAGAGGCTACAAAATGCATTCTCACAACTGAGCCTCCTCATTCCCTCATTCCGGTCTGACCCAGCATCTCTGATTGAGTCCAGGGTCCTGATCCACGCCTGGTGTCTCTCCAATAGGGAGAAACACAGGAGGAAGGAGAGACATAGAGGGGCTGAGAAGATGGTCCCTTATTCCTTCCCCATCCCCCCACAGACTTATCGTTCCCTATATCACCAGGTTAGTAGGTTATTTGTATTTTGGCAGGATTTCCCTTTTCCAGGGCTTGTCAACCAAGCCTGGAGGAGACGGCAGATGGCCCGCTACACAGCTAATTTGAGTTCGTATTCAACACAATAATCAGCTACAGATTGACTTGGCACCGGCAAACCTGGGGAGGGATGCCAGGCATCTCTGAAGTCCACCATGTCCTCTCAACTTTGCCTTCACTCGCTCTGACGATAGAAAGAGTATTTTAATCTCATAATAACTAGGTTGGGAAGGCACTCTAGATTTCATAGGTAGCTTATCTATACTTTCAAATGAACTACCAACACGAATTCTGGGGCATTTCTGTTTGCACTGGTAAACCTTCCTCAACCAGCTTTCTCATTGGTTTGCTCTGTAGTCAGTCACTGTGATGGGTGGCATCTTCCCAAATGTACATGCTCTCTCCATATTGACCTCAGGACCTGTCGCAGGAAGGACACTGTCAGACACCCGACTGCAGTGCTCTGTATGCCATGAAACCTGCCTCTGGGCAGCGGTCTTTTCCAAAAAAGAAAATGAGGTGAGCCCAGGGAACTGCCCTCTAGCACTCACTGCGCTTCTTTCATCCTAAGAACCCAAGCTGTGTGTCCATCCCATCCTTGTTCTTGTTCAGAACATAGGGCTACAGAGATTTTTTGTTTGTTTGTTTTGCTTCTGTATTCAGATTTGTCACAATCAGCCAGGTCCTACCGTCCATAGGACTTACAATAATTGATCCTCTCCACCCTATTTTTGGTAGATTCTTTAAAAACTAAACTCATTTAGAACATTCCTTTCCCAATAAGTATTCTTCTACAATTTCTCTTCAACTGAGACACCCTAGAAACAATCACGCTCACGTTATTAGTCATATTCTATTCTCTGTGGTCATGCACACAATTGTCAAGACTCATCTCTATTATTCATCTCCTAGACAGGCCCAGTGGGGGGCCTATTTCGTTACTGATCACCTTTCTTGGGTGCCTGAATTATCTTCTGTGGCTTGGTTACTCCAAGCGTGGACTGTGGGGCCTCATTAGAAGTGCAGCACTTTGGGCCCCTCTTCAGATCTACTGAATTAGAACCTGCATTGGGACAAGATCCTGGAGGATTCATGTGGACATTATTAAAATTTGAGAAGCGCTGTTTGTTTGGTATCCAGTTATATCCAAAACGCAACCTCACTGACTCCCAGTGCTCACCCTCACAAAGCAGTTTTTTTCTGTGCCTCGCCACTTAATGGAACACACTGCCTGCTGTGTGCCAGGATCCGAGTAGGAGCCAAGAGTCATTGAAGGAGAGGAAACAGGCTCTTCCCCTAGGAGGTCAGAGTCCAGTGGGAGTTACCAACCTGTAAACAACCACCAGGCAATGGCGAAAGTGCCAATAACAGCCATGTGTACGGGGGCTAGTGGGAATCAGGAGAGGCACGTGGGTCTGGAAGATAGGACAAGGAAATGCCGAGGAAGGAAAGGGAAGGTAGGGACTCTAGACTAAAGGACGCGTCGGAGAAGGTGTCAAAGATCACGTTACACTGGGGAATGGCAAGAAGATCTGTGTGGCTGTCACAGAAGGAAAGTGCAAGGGGTGGGCAAAGATCAACCACTGGGTACACAAACCGCACCCAGATAACCACCACGGTCCTGCTCACAGTTGTGAGAGGTGCAATATTGGCTGGGCTCACCTTGGGCAGGTGCTCACGCTTCGTGGTGTTCTCCGAACTTACCCACGTGTTTGCAGTCCAGTAAGATCAGCCGGGGCTGCCTGGGGCTGACAGCCTCGCTCACGTGTCTGGTGGTGTGTGCTGGTTGCTAGCGGGGCCTCTCCCTCCACATGCCTCTCATCCTCCAAGAGGCTGCCCAGAGCTTCTCTACCAGACAGCCCACTGTCCCAAGGGAGCAACGCCTGGCCTTGGAAGTCACACAGCATCCCGTCTGCAGGACTCTGCTAGTCAGAGCAGCCACAGGTCAGCCCCAACTCAAGGGGTGGGAAGAATAGCAAAGCCAAACTGTCCGTGTGGCACACGGAGGTTCTTGGGGGAACCGTGAGTATTAGAATCCACTCCAGGGTAGAAAGATATATTATCAATTGCACTGATACTCTATCTGTGAGCCCCTTAAATTCAAAAGCATTTGAGGAGCTTAACATCCTATGTACCTTTGTACCCCCAGTTGCAACTACTAGGAGTGAATGCCTGAAGGTACAGTTACTAAAGAATAAAAAGTCCTGGAGAAACTTCCAGAAGATAGACTAAGAACATGATTACTTCACAAAGAATACCTGCCCTGAAATTCACCAGTAACAAATCTGAGGGCCGACTGCTGCTTTCCTTCTGTTTCCCAACCTTCACTCCAAATCCCACCATTTGTCATGGAGGAAGGAAAAAAGCCTAAGAGGTCAGCCCTTGCTTCAGAGTCCATAAAAAGGCAGAGCCAGTCATGTCTGGGCAGAATTCTCCTTAAGTCACGCTGTAAGCTTAATACACAGCAAATTGTCTTTGCTCTGCAACCGCAGCACACTGCTGTGTCAATCTGTCTTCCTAATTTGGGTAGCTGACAAGCTATCATTTTATGAGTTAGACTTGGAAAGATTTATTTCCTCTCTGGCCTTTGTGCCTGAGAGTAAGAGAAACCGTATGGTCAGAGGTTACATGGCAATCTCAGCTTTCTTTGGTTGTAAATAATGTAGGGATTTGGGGTTTGCAAATGACCCACTTCCTGACCCCTTTTCTGTAAAAATATAATTCTTTATTAAAATAACTATAGTGGCAGTGCTATTCATCACTGTGTCAGGGTCCTTTCATTTCAGCATATGGTAGGAGGGTAGCCCCTTGATCCATGGTCTTCAAGGTAGACATGGGCATGTGACTTCTTTGAGCCAATGAAATGTGAGCAGAAGTACGTGTGTTGGTTCCAGAGGAAAGCTTCAAGAGCATGCCTCAATTTGCTACATCTTCCTCAGCAAAAGTGACTGCAATTGGTCTCGGATTCAGGACATGTAAGACAGTCTCCAGATAACTCAAATTAGCCATTGGTGTTGTTTGTTACAGCAGCAAAACTTTGCCTATTCTAACAATATAACTACAACAAACATATAACTATCTTTAACTGCTATGTTGAAGAAAGAGCCCATTTTAAAGCAAGATGGCTTCTGCTTTTAGAGCAATTAAAATGCTAGTACCTATGCTGCTCCCCACTTCCCTCTAGCTAATCACTCCTACTTCTCTGTTCCTGTTTGCCTTGAGTTTAGGAAACTGCTTTATTTCATTTCTTTACAGGAAACCCACAGAAGCTACTGGGTGAAGCTGGAGAGCTTGGGCATATCAAGTTCCCTACTGGCCGCAGGACCTTTGCTTTCGCTCCTTTGATAGCCACCCCCAAGTCTAGATCATGGGACCAGAGGCCAATCATTCACAGTTTGCTAAGAGTGAGTAAGTAGCAAACGCAGGTCTGAAACCCAGGCTGCTTTCATGGGCTCACCCCTGGCCCAAGTGCTGCATCCTGAACTGCCCCCTGACACTAGTGCATGCTCTGTGTGGAACCCCATTCCAGCCTGCCGTCTCTCCCCCCTGCAGTCTGAACTTGACACTTCTGTCTCTGTGCAGCTCATCTGAGGGCTCCTGGGCCTGAGTCTCTTCTGCTCCCTCGTGAGGTTTCTTTTCCCTGGCCCTACAGCTGCCTCTCCCCAAAGGCCAGCTTCTGGATGCCAAAAGCTAGTAACTTCTGCTTTCAGAGGCTCAGAAATGAAGACGTGGCTAGATTCTCTGGCACTCCCTCTGAACCCTCAAAAGTAGGCCTAGGCCTGACCACCCAGTTCCTGCTTCACACCTTCTGGGAGCCAGGACTTACTGCATTCCTGCACTCCCCACACCCCCTTTCTTCACAGACTCACAGTGGAGCGTGGAGGAAGATTAAATTACGCCTCTGCTCCAACCACGAGGGCATCTGTGCCATCGCAGCCTCTGCAAACAAGCTTCAGTAACTCTCCCCTCCTTTTTAATGAAGGCCTAATCACTATGAATGAGTGTCTTTATTAAACGGTAGTTTGATGAACTATCATTTGAAAGAGCCTTCTTTAAGGGGCCAATCCCTTTCACATTTAAAAACCCATTTAAATAGAAGAATTTTAAAAGCAGACCCATCCAGGAGTCCTGACAAGCAGCTACTTTATCCCACACTTCTCCATGACCAGACACACAAAGAAACTGAGACCAGACAGAGATACAACATAACCTTTCCTCTATTTCTAGAAGAATTTAGAGTCCGCACCCACAAAGGGAAGCTGGCATGCTCTAGCAGCAAAAAAAAAAAAAAAGGCAGTCGCATGCCTCCAGTATCAAGGGCAGGCCACTGGACAGAAGCCTGTGCCCCCAGTTCTTGGTACTATGGCCTGAATCCCAACAGGGCGGACGCTGAGACCACCACGTGAATGAGCCATTGCTGGCTGCCTGCTGAACCCCCTCCCGTCTTTCCATCAGAATCAAGTTTTATTCAGGGCAGCAATGTGCCTCATTTCCACGCTTGGGCTGATGAGAAATGAACAGAATCCCATGGTGCTTTTTGGGGAAGCCTGTGAAGGGGACTGATAAAGCCGTCACACACCTCCTTAGCCCTTTATGCTTCCCTTCCTCTTGCCCAAAGCACAGGCATGGGGGATGGAGTTTGAGGGAACATCATGGAATCTCACAGACGACAGTGACCTCTGAGGATGAAGCGCTGGAGGAGCCTGACTCTTCAATGGCACTGAGGGGTTGGCTATGTCACACGAGGCCACCTCCCTCCCTACTTTCGTAGGACATAAAAGCCAACCCTTAACTTTTCTAAATTACTGTCACCCAGCATACCCAAACCTTACCCAAATGCAATGCCTGTCCAACCTGCCATCTGCACAGGGTCACCCCCTACGCAGGCCTGGGGAATTTCTGTTGTCTCTGGAAAATCAATGGCCTAGAGAAATTAAAAATCAATGGAAGGTTTCATTAGACTAAAAATCTACTCTGGCCCAACGTGTCAGGTACATTTGGGGTGATGATGGCGGAGAGGATCTCTTCCTGCTATTAAAATATGAAATAAACACACACTACTCCCTATCTCATACAATAACTGTCTAGATAGTTTATTACATATATTTTGGGGAAAAGGGGAGGGGAAGGAAGATAAGAGAAGGGAGCGCAATGTCTATCAAGGGATGAACGGATAAAGAAAATGTGACATACCCTTACAATGGGAGAAGGCAACCCTGTCATACGCTGCAACATGATACATAAGCCAGATACAGAAGGCCGAGTCCCCTGATTCCGCCCATGTGCCGTAACTGAAGCAGTGAAAGTCAGAGACAGAAAGTAAAAAAAAAAAAAAAAAAAATGGTTGCCAAGGGCTGGGAGGAGGGGCAATTAATGTTTAATGGGCACGAAGTTTCAGTTTTGCAAGATGGGAAAAGTTCGGGCATTCACTGCACAACCACGTGAATCTATTTAATCCCACGGGGCTGTGCACATAGAAATGCGTGAGACGGGGAATCTACCGCTCTGTGACTGCACCCACGAGTACACGTAACATGAAACATTTTCAGGATAGAAACTCCAGGAGGGAAGCGGAGAACGGAGACTTCACACCGCGGAGGGGATGCAGAATGGGCGGGGGCTCTCTGAGGTGTGGGTACCCACATTTGGTCCCACTGGGTAACTGGCTGGGGCTACAGGCGTCAGAAGCCCACGTGAGAGTCCCTTTCGACACCAGCACCATGATGGTTACACCAGCTACAGACATTCAGCTGCTCCTGGTCTCAGTTCAGAAGGAAACATGGAGTGCACTCTCCTCGGGGAGGGATTCCGAATGCTTTCACACCCCCTCCACTGCCCGGCACCCCAGAGGCTCCGAGAAGACCTTGTGAAGCGATCGATCAATGACTAGCACCATCCAGGCGGTGGCCTCCTCGTCCTGCTTGAGGGCGCTTCTGAAGAGCGCCCCTGTGCACCGCGAGGGGCCGTGCCTTGAGTGGCTACTAAATCTTAACTTTAAATGAACTGACATGAACGAATACTAACATCAGCTCCTCAGAGCACTGCTCGCGCTCCACACGCTCCACAGCCGCACGTGGCTGGTGGCCACTACGTGGGAAGGCACAGAACGTTTCCGTCACTGCAGGAATTCTGCACCTTCAACTACACTGTGAGGGAAGAAGCCTTCCTTGGGCACGGGAACTCGGGGAGCACCAGTGATGACACGCAACTGCCCGCTGCCTCGGTTTCCTCATTTATTCACAAATGAGGAAACTTTCTGTCTCTCTGACTTTCACTGCTTCAGTTACGGCACATGGGTGGAATCAGGGGACTCGGCCTTTTGTAGCTGGCTTATGTATCATGTTGCAGCATATGACAGGATTTCAACTGAGGTTGAGAGTAGCACTCACTGACAGGGCTAAATGGAGTAAACGAGATCATATATGGGAATCACATGCGCCTGGGACACAGTAAGGGCTCGATGAATGCGAGCTGTTACTTGGGAGGGGGGGAGAAGGGTGCACCTGGAACACACATGCACACAAACACATGGACATCTGTGACGCCTTGCAGAGGGAGACCACCCAACCTCCCCACCCCTGCAAAGAGTAGAAGATTCAGCTGATTAAGCAGCTGAAATGGACTGCTTCTACCTGGTACAGGCACTGAGGCCAGGCTGGAGGTGGCCTGGGCTTCCTTCCCCCACCCACCTATCAGGAGCCCACCCACAGGGAGCATGGGAGGGGGGACCATGTGTGGGAGCCCACTTGGGTGGGTGCAGCCCAGAGCAGGCTCTGACTGAGCCTTCACCGGCCCTGACAGGCTGTTCAATGAGGCAAGTGAGGGATCCACAGACGGGAACTGCGGCCCGTGCCAACAGAAACGCCTTCCATCACAGCCCTTCCCTGCAGTGACTGCAGGAACAGACCAACAGACAGCAGAAAGCCAGAGCCAGCTGATGCCTGGGAACGCTTCAGGTCTCTCACAGGCATGTTTACATGCAATGATTGCTCCCTGCATGTACATATACCGCTACACATGTGCATATTTATGTGCGTGGACATATATAAGTGTGTGCATTTGCCTGGACATAAATGTGTGTTTATGTGTGTTGACATAGATACCTGTGTGTATTTATGTGTACAGACATATGCGTGGGTATGCACATGAGTGTACTTCTGGCTATGCATATACCTACACACAGGTATTTATGTGGACAAAGAAGCATGTTTATGTGGATGGGCCATGTGCATGTGTATATTTGTGTGTGGGCATATACACATGTGTGGAGCATACTGCCAAGCGTCTTCATTTCAGATTTTTAGTTAAAGGTTAGTGGAGTATCTCTTCATTTCTTTTTCAGACTTGCTTTATTTTTTTTCTTCCCTTGGTCTCTGGGTTCACCCGTGGGTTCTGTAATGCTGCCCAATGGGCTGCTCTGGAAAAAAGGACATGTCCCACTTTATTTTGTATCTTCCTAGGATGCTTCAGGGAGGTACTGACAGGCTAAGAGCCCTGCTGTGCAGATAAGACAGCAGCCATCAGGAGATTCTGTGACCAAGATATGAAACCAGTCAGATCACCTGCCTCCTGCACTTGGCTTTCCAGGGAGGGGGGAGATAAGTGGACCTGTGGTGAACTAACTACCAGTTACCACATGATTCTGATCACTAACATTTACAAAGATTACGGTTGGGTAAGTGAAAAAAGGAAGGTGCTCCAAGGATTGCTGACTGGCTTAGTCAAGAGATACACCTGCCTGAAGAGTTAGGTATTAAAAAAAAAAACAAAACCAATGCATTTTTCTTTTACTCGATTACTTCTCAATGAGTAATGATTTAAGTAATAAGGGGGGACTCTGTGGGAGATTTTTAAAAAATCTAAGGACTTTTGTCCCCAGAATCATTTATCAAGAAGAGCTGTGGACATTCAATGTTATTTTGAATTGATCATTTCTTAATCTGCATGATCTGAGAGCTCACAAAAGAGGATTCTTTGAGTCAGAAAGAAATCTGTAATTTTCTTTGTGAAACGATGGTTCTGCATTCAGGTGGAGGAGGGAGGTGGCCATGTGTAGTGAACAGGGGGCTGGATGGGAAGACGAGAGACAAGGCACTTCCCAGGCCCAGCCACGGTGGCCCAGGCAGGTCCTGGATTTCCACACTCTTCAGAGGATCCTGCCTGTCTCTCAGGAGGCTGCCTGGGGGATGTGGGGCTCCCAGGAAACAAAGGGCTCCGAGACCAAGGAGGGCTTGAAAACCACTGGCCTCACACAGCCAGACACTGTCTAGAGAAGGCCCATTGCTGAGGGAGGCACTGCTCCTCCCTTCCTGCAGAGAAACAGGGATCGGAGGGTAGAGACAGGCCTTCACCTTCTTCTTTCCTGTCCCTCAGGAGATGTGGGCAGCTGGAGGCCAGAAAGGGAGAAGCCACTAGGCTCAGAGGAGCGCCTGCCACCCTGCCCCCAACCACTGAGCTGGCCCCTCACTCACACCAACTCAGAAGGAGGCCCACAGGCCCGACCTTTGTGACAACCCCACGTCAGCCAGGCAGGGGCAAGCCATTGCCATTCCTGGTCCCTTGTTGCGAGCAAGGGCAAGGAAGAGCAATTCTGCCACCTCTTTTACGTCAAACTCGAGGAGGCGATTCCTCCTCTCGAGGTGTGGGGCTGAGGGAGCCACTCGGGCCTGGGCTGGAATCCTCGCTACCATGTTCCAAGTACCTTGGCCTTGGGCAAATGGCTTCACCTCCCAGAGACCAAAATGACCCTCCTGCAAAGGCCACTTCACAGGGATTGGACAGGAGAACACTACGGCCCTTCCTGCCACACCTCCCACCAACCATCTCCTCCACTCCAACAGACATGAGCACCAGGAGGTCAGACTGTTTTGCCCACTGCTGCACACCCAGGAGCCAGAATACTGACCAGTAATGGATGCTTTTCCATCAATATACGGTGACTAATCAAAGAGCAGGGAGCAATCCGAAGCCCACGATGGGTAGCACGAGAGGCTGTATGCAAGGTGGGTGTGAGCCCAAGCACGGGCACTTTATGCAGACCTGCCACCCTTGACCAGGGAAGCTTGGCCAAGGTTCTTCACCTCTCTGTGCCTCAGTTTCCTCACCCAGGATATGAACATAATACTTGGATTTACCTCAAGGGCTGGTGTAAGGTTTAAATGATACATGAAAAAGCCCTTAGCACCATGTCCAACTCATACACGCGCTCAGCCACATAAATTATGGCGAATGAAACGTCCACCAAACTGTCTTCTGTTTTGGGTCCTGCATCACAGATGAGTCCCAGTGACCAAGATTAGAATGCAAACGAACACTCCTCATCAGCTCCTTGGCAGTAATTATGATATCACATTCACTCTTGCTTCTTCCTTTATAATACCTAATTTTCTCATTTGTCTTTTTAAAAAATATGTATTTATTAATTTTAGAGAGAGAAACATCAATGAGAGCCCTAACTGGTTTGGCTCAGTGGATAGAGTGTCGGCCTGCGGACTGAAGGGTCCCAGGTTCGATTCTGGCCAAGGGCATGTGCCTTAGTTGTGGGCACATCCCCAGTAGGAGGTGTGCAGGAGGCAGCTGATCGATGTTTCTCTCTCATTGATGTTTCTAACTATCTATCCCTCCCTCTCTGTGGAAAAGCAATTAAATATATTATTTTTTTAAAAAAAGAAAGAAACATCAATGAGAAACATTGATTGGTTGCCTCCTGCACATCCCCTACTGGGGATTGAGACCACAACCTGGGCATGCACCCTGACCAGGAATTGAACCTTGACCTCCTGGTTCATAGGTCGATGCTCAGCCACTGAGCCACACTGGCCAGGCTCTCATTCATCTTTTTAGAATAAAAAAATATCTACCACAGTGGCAGCATATGACTACCTTCTTTCCTTTAAATAATAATTTCCCATGCATTGTTTATCATATTGATAGGGAACCCATCTTCTTTTAGCCAGTAATTTCTTAATAGTGTGCTCTTGCATGATTACACATTTGGGTTTAAAAATAAGTTTTAAGGTACTTCTAGGGCTTTGTTTTTTTAAATTTGGGGCTTAAAATTTTAATTTACTTTTTTGTTTTTTTTGTTGTTCATTTACTCTTTCCCAAGGAAGAATACCAGGTGACACCAGGGTAACCTTTGCCCTGTGTCTGTGAGAGAGAAAACTGAAGACAAAAGGAAGGGTGGAGACATTACCTTAAAAGGTTAAGACCAGGCTCAGTTCTGACCTAACTGCTTCCTGATATACATCTGTTAAGAACATGCTGTATTACAGAAGGCTCTAGTGGGGCAGCTAGATCAGGAACTGAGTCTTCTGGGAGCATCCTGTATAATAAAAGGCTAATATGCAAATCAACCGAATGGCAGAACAACCAGTTGCTATGATGTGCACTGACCACCAGGGGTCAGCTTCTGAGGGCGTCTGGACTGTCAGAGGGCTGAGGGATCCTCCCTGAATGCATGAATTTCATGTACTGGGCCTCTAGTGAGGTTTAGAAAAAAAGGAACTTCGCTGAAAAAAAGGGATGTTATGTAAACCCTCATGTCCTAAAGTCATAATGGTGAGTGAGGCTGCCCTGAGCACACAGCTTTTCCCCACTCGCTCCGTGCTGGCTCTGAGAGGCCGGCACAGTTCATCCTTGGTCCTAGCAGGTCACTGGGCATGCTGAACCATCTGCGGAGTCACCATTACAACCTCACTGCGCGCTGTAGCAGAGCACTTGTCACCAGCTGGGTTTCTCGATAAAGACCTCCTGGAGAATGAGCTGAGGCTGAGAGTAAAAGTCCTGTGCTCTCAGGTGGCCAGGAAATCTTTTTGGGAGTGAGGGGGTGGGGGGTGGAGGGATGGCTGCCTCTGGCCCTCCTACAGTAGTCAGCAGGCCCAGAACAGCTGATGGGTGTAGGTTGCCATGGAGATCAGCAGTCTCCCTCAATGCCCCACTACATAAACACTTGGAATTTTCTTGACAAATGAGCTAAGTGAGCACCCCTAAGTCACATGGCAGTGGGGGGAACGGGGAAGCTTTGTGTACAGAATTGGTAGGTTGGGCCCCAAACTCCCTGTTGAATTAGAGGGAGCACACAACCTTAGTCACTGTCAGAGGGTTTTTTCCCTTAGACCTGAATTTCTAGGTGAAGAAAAGATGACTTTTTGTGTGTGTGTGTGTTACAGTTTATTTTTACTGCTTCTTCCAGAAATTCACAATCACTTAAATCAATGATTGCTAGTGAGATAAAAAAACACCTGGAGCAGAAAACGGGGATGATGATAATTTAAAAAGGGGTAGTCAGCTCAAGGACCCTTAAAAGCATCAGTATAACTGCATTCGAGTCTAATCTCCTTTGACTTCCTTGTGCTTGTTGAAAAGATGACTGATGGCAAAACCAAGTGAAACATTTTAATGAATCAGTAGCTGTTTATGAACTAAGCTACTTAGAGGAATATAAAATGCATTTTTTTACATCTTGGCACAGGATTTCTGACTGGGGGTCTGTGAGTCAGCTGAGATTGTGGGTGATATGACTACGTATTAGAGAGCATTTTTTCTGGGGAGATATACAGCTCTCAACTATTCTCAAAGGGGGGTCCCCAAAATACTAAGTTTAGAGTTTACTTAATTTACAGCAAAGTTTCCCAATCCAGTTTCTTTTATCCCATTGAAAACATCAAAGCTCTATGAAGGCACATATTGGTGGTTGGGGGGTGCTTCCTGCGCCCTTTTTGCCCACGGGCCACGTCTCATTCTTTCTCTTCCTCTTCCTCTCCTCATCACTCTCACCTTCACACACTTTTTTTAATTAAAAAATTAGGGGGTACATAGTTTTAAAAAACAAATACAGAGCACCATACATGCCAGGCATAGTGCCCAGTACTGGGGCTATGAAGACCAATCAGACAGGGGCCATATTTTCAAGGTGCTCCTAGAAAAGGACGCATACCTGGGTGACCTGATGTGTGCGTAATCACTGTGATGCAAGTGGGTGCATTCCCCACCCCCCACCCCCACCCCCTCATCGACAAGATACAAGGAAAAAGATATATGAAGAGTCTGATGAATAGTTTTTTGCTTGGTTGCTTGCCTAGCTGGCTGGCTGGAACTTAATGTCAAGGATGAAACAAGTCTTCTCGGGTGTCTGAAATTCAGAGACAGAAAGTAGAACGGGGGTTACCAGGGCTGGGAGGAGGGTTGGGAATGGGCGTTAGTGTTTTGTGGGCAGAGTTTCAGTTGGGGAAGGTGCAATGGAAATGTTCTGGAGATGGATTGGTGGTGATGGTTGCACCAGGTCAATGGACTCCATGGCAATGAACCGCACACAATGGTTACAGTGGTAAATGTTATAGAGTATACATTTTAGCACACCAAAAAAAAGTGGTCTCGATTTTTTGGTATGTGTTTGGCAAAGAGAGGTGTTCCTGGAGTCCATTTCTGCCAGGTGCTAGAGAAAATGAGTCTGCTGGGCCGACAGCTTCACGAACCCTAATATCCGCGCTATTTTCCAGAGCTTCTGTCACTGCTCGGATGATATCCTCAGCTCCTTTCTACTCCCTGGGGCGGTCAGCTGGGCTGGGAAGGAAGCCCTGGGGAGGAGGCCCTGACAGAACTGACAGCCTCATCTGACCACGTTCCCACACTGGGCAGCGGCCACCAGCACCAGCCTCTCCTGCCCGCCCACCACTGGGTCCTGCAGAGTGCGGCCTCAGTGTCACATTTCCCTGACTCGCAGCCTGAAAAGTGAGCCACCAGGTGGGGGAGCTTGGACGGGAGAGTTACATGGGACTCCCGGTCATCTCCGAATTTGATCTTGGTTATCACAGACTCCTCGCCCAAGACACCCGGCTTACTGGCAGCTGAGATTACCCGGTGCACTTCATCTAGATTCCCCTGCCGATGGCCACCCCCCAGAGGGATCTGAAACTCCGCATCTGCTTCAGGCTCGCGTGTCTATCAGCGGCGCTGCCTCCGGGGAGATGACAGCACCTTGGTGATGCTTATCTTCAAGATCCTCCTTCGGGGTCTGCGGCTACACCTCTGGTTCTGTTACAGCTTCTCTGTGCTGATGTATCAGGACCTGAGCTGCCCCGACAAGAGTTTCTGGTGATGATCATTTCCCCCTGGTGGGGTAGGGATCTTGCCCCCTTGTCCCTGCAGCTCTGGGGGATTTTGCCTGCTTCCCTGTCCTAGACAGGCCTGAGGACTAGAACCATCTCCCTAGCTCTCCTCTGCTCTGCTGTCCCAGATAACAGGCCTAAGCCATTAGGATTTCATCACGAACCTTACGAGGAGACCAACAGACCCTGGCTTAGCATCTAACTAAAAGGACACGAAGATGTTGCTCACTTTTAAGGAGGATCTGTAGTTCGTAATTACTGCCTCCTATTTGGACTCTGTCCCCACAACACTCCAGGCTACAGCCCACAGTAAGATGGGGGTACCTGCCAGCTGGGGTGTCTGGCCTAGAGAGAAGCATGCTTGAACATCAACCCCGAGGTAAGTCCCCATCCCCGTCCTTTCTTGTCTTTGCCTTCCTGAATAGTGCTGCTTCTAGGTGCTGGGACCTCTCACCCTTGTTCTTGGCCTCAGGTTCCTGAGATGACACAGGGCTTCCGAGTGTCCTCTGCTTGTCTGGAAACCTGGAGTCGCTGGCAGGCCCGCCTTCTCATCTGGCCCTCGTGCTGTGTGGCACATTTCAGAGATGTCTCTTCTTAAATACCCCGAGGACAGCCAAACCAACCAACCAACCAACCAACCAACCAACCAACCAACCAACGACATAAGATTAAATTGGCACTTGGTGGTGAGTCTTCCAAAGGTGCGTTCTTTACAATCTCGCCGGGGGAGCTGGCGCTGACAGCAGCCTCAGAAGCAGAACCAGAAACTGAAATGCACATGGGTAGAGTGCTCCCCAGGAGGAAAATCAACACACTGCTTCTCAAGACAACAGCCAAACACCCAAAATGGCTCAACACAGCTTCCCCAAAGAAAAGCGTCCACGAGTAAGCCAGGCACCTCTGAACGCGTAAATTCAGTTGTGTAGAATCAAAGAATTCCAGCATTTAGTATGAAAGAAATAAGAATGTAAATCAATTCAACTTTTCAATAACCAGATGTCTTTTATTCATAATTCATCCAGCTTATTATTCTGCAGAATAGACACAGGAATAGGAAAAATGTAGTCCACAAAACGGTGAGAGAGAGAAAGAAAGCAAAATGTCAGGACCCCCTCCCCTCCCCAAAATCCCCAGGGAGAGAGTTACCTCGTATTACAGATGATGACACTGAGGTCGGGAGAGGTTCAGTGACTTCCGCATCACACGGCTGTCGAAGGGGCAGAAGCAGGTTCTAACCCAGGCCTTCTGACTTCAGCCTCCGGGGGAGAAAAGTGTGTGTCTAGGAAATAACTTTGCCCATCAAAGCTGAGGGAGGCTCAGCAGAGGGAATGGTAAACTCAGCCCCTGTGGCCAAGCTGCTGCCTGGGTGTGAGTCCTGATCGACTGGCTGTATCACCTTGGGCAAGTGCCTTCCTCTCTTCTTGCTTCATTAACATGTTTATAGTATGTACAACAGCACGTACCTGATGGGGCCAAGTAAAGTGCTTGGAATAATGCCCTGGCACTCTGCAGGCAGGTGGTCCCCAGACCTGTGCTGTCCAGCACGGAAGCCACTAGCCAGAGGTGGCTTTTAGATTTAGCTTTAGACGAGCTAAAATTAAAAATCCAACCCTGACCGGTTTGGCTCAGTGGATAGAGCGTCGGCCTGCGGACTCAAGGGTCTCAGGTTCGATTCCGGTCAAGGACATGTACCTTGGTTGCAGGCACATCCCCAGTAGGGAGTGTGCAGGGGGCAGCTGATTGATGTTTCTCTCTCATCAATGTTTCTAACTCTCTAGCCCCCTCCCTTCCTCTCCATAAAAAGTCAATAAAATATACTTAAAAAAAAATTTTTTTTAAATTAAAAATCCAGCTCCTCAGTTTCTCTAGCCTACTTCCCAAATGCTCAATAGCCACATGTGGCCAGTGGGACCACTGCACAGTGCAGATACAGAAAGTTTCCATGGTCACAAAAAGCTCTACAGGACTGTACTCACCTAGGAAAGGAAGTGAATGAGCTTTTCCCCAGGGAAGCCAGAGGCTCATAGGTAAAAGGTTGGCATCATCATCATCATCATCACCACCATCACCATCCTCCTCATTATTGTTACAAGGTTTATAATGCCCCTTGTGAATTTTTTTTCCTTACAAATGAAACATGGAATGCAGGTGCCTCTAGTCAATGCAGCCTTTTTCTGACCTGATCTGAAACCTCCATTAACACGAAGGATGAGGAAAAGAAATAGATGAGGAGGGTGGAAGAGCTAACGGGGCAGAGAAAGGAAGAGAGGTGCATAGGAGCCAGTGTGGGAAGAGAGAGAAGGGCGTCATCTTGTCATCTAAAGCCAACAGCTTGTCTGTCTGTACTAATCATGCCTTTCTCCTTTCTGCATTCTGATGCTTGGACACCTATGCCTTGCTGAGCCTGGAGGACTGCCCCTCCCAGGGCTAGCCAGTTCCTAGCGAGAGTAGACAATTCACCTGCTAGTGCCCCTTCCTTACACACAGGTCACTGCTCCCGTCTTCATCACCGCAGGGCCAGAGCCCCCTTTAACTTTCAAACCACCCATCCTAAACCTGCTTACCCTGCCTCACCCTGTCCTTCCTGCAAACCCACAATAAAGGCTCTTGTCCAGTTCTCCCCTCCCTCCCTCGGCCTCCTGACCCACCCAGGGGCTTCCCCTTGGGTCCTCCCCATGAAGTGGTATTCCCCCTCCTCCTGGGAACCGTGAGTGGCGATCTGTTCAACGGCAGTGGTCTGCTGAACTGGAGGCCTCACCATATGTGAATAATAACAAAATCCATATTTTAAAATACTTCCACTCCCCCCCTCCCCGAGTCTCGCCACTGGAACTCGAGTTTATTTAACTGAAAATCAATTTCTCAGCCAATGAGTTGTATTACGTTATTCAACTGTGCTGTGGGAAGTCCTGAGGATATGTAAAAAATAAAATAAATAAAAAACCCACTTTTCTTTACACTTTTTGTGTGGAATGGTTCAAACTTCAGCTATCAGATGACCAGGTAAACCCACTGTTTTACAAATGAAAGCTCTCACCCCAGGTCACCGGTGGGGACAAAGCTAGGAGCTGAGCCAAACATCCTGCCTGATGCCTGTTTAGCATTTCCCCCCAGATCATTCCACATTCACCTGAAATGGAAAGAAACTAATCAGTGACTTGACTCTGGCTTGGGGTCTGCTGAACCTCCAGCATTGTGTCTCTTTTAATTAAAACAGCCACGAAGATCTCTTCATTCCATGTAACTGCTGGAGTTGAGATGACTAATAATAATAATTTTTTTTATTAATAATAATTAACGGTGCAGGAACTGTTTCTAAAGCTAGGCCCTTACTTCACCAGGGAGCCTGGTCTGGGAGACGCAAGGGAGCAGGCTATGGGAGGCCTCTGTTTTCTAAACAAAAGGTGTTAAGCTCTTCAGCAGCTGGTCTGACAACCTCGGTTTTTTTCAGTTCTGTCCTTGCATGAAAAGGACAGGGGTCACTGACACTCTTCAAGACAGGAAAGCGACAGCCCACAGTACAGGGACATGGTGGCCTTGGCGCATAGAATCCTTTTACTGTGAGAAAGCACTCCATTGGGGGTGGGGTGGGGGTTAAAATCTCTGTTTTTCAATTCCATCTTATAGAAGAAGGCCTTTCTTCCTGCATGTTGGATACTGGTCGGGAAATTAGCTTTATGTCAATTTTAAACTCTCATTTAAAAGTTACCATTATCCAGCTCTCCGGCCTTATAATCCGTCTCGCCACTGGAGCTGGGAGGAGAGCACATACGTAAGGATTACCCAAATCTTAAAAATCATGCTACGGTCACTAAATACATTGCAAAAATACTTATTTTCAGAAAGGTGCAGATTGTGTTTTGGGAGGAATTTAGATGAATGTGCTGATACATGTGTATACGTAAGTGCGTGTGTACAGGGTTGGGCAAAGTAGGTTTACAGTTGGAAAATAATACAAAGATTAATAAAAAACAATCCAAGAATAAAACTCTTGTTTTGTGTACTCACAACTATAAACCTACCTTTGCCCCACCCTGCATATACCTATTCACGTACACACACATATATTCTCAAATACTATATACCTTTGAGTATGACATTTTTTCCTGCTCATGCATGCAATATTTAAAAATAAAAATCCAGTGAGCTTGCTGGTTTATCTTCATTATCAAAAACCATTTAATAACTCAAAATTGTCACAAAGGTTTCATGGAGATAGGAATTACAGGTGACCTCCCCCTTTCTTTCCCAAGTTAGGATAATGAATTATAACAATTGTATATATTTTAAAGCTAGGCTAATATATTTATATATTACTTATGTATATGACTCTTCTGAAACTTTATCTGAAATAACTTCATGGATAAATCCCTGCCTTCTAGGAGATTACATATTTACAAATTCTACCTTTATTATCTGAACACAAATTTATTTTTAAATATGACCGATTGCTAATTAAGGTCACACGAAATCTTCTAAACCCTCAATTCTTAAACCTACGGCATATGTTAAAATAAATAAAATCGGAACACATATGCCTAGACTATACTATATTTAATCTGGATACTTAACAAATGAGGCTTTCACATTTCCCCCCCAAGTTTGTCACTTCATCCAGCTCACAATCTGTACTACCAAACAATGCAATGCTTAATGAAGCAAATGCGGAAAACCCCCAGATAAGGACCAACGATGAATTTGCAGAAAGCTCCATGAAATGAAAAGATAATCCTGAGAAGTATTTTGGCTGATTGTGTTGTTTTGATTAACTGTCAGAATCCACTTATCTATGCCAGGAAACCTTTATTAGTAACCGTGTGTTTTAAAGAAATCGAGTTCAAAAAGATTAATAGTTATAGTGAATTGATAAGCAATGGAAACTGTCTATATGAAAAGTGATTTGTAAGCCATGGGCACGGAGAAAGACTCAAGCACATGCCCACTAAGGAGGCCATCATGTTTTGTTTTTGTTTTGTTTTTGGTAAAAGCTTCCTCTCCCTCCATTTCAGGGATAAGGTACATACCTTATCAGATCATTTATTTTAGACAAGCAGAACGATCACAGTTAAAGATGACATATTTTACACATAAATGTGAACCTTTAAATAGTACTTTTACAACCTCTTTTATGTTAGCCTTCTCTAACTTCTTCTATACAATATGTGCCATATTTTAAGTAAAGTATTTAAACTAATTACTACAAAGTTTCACTGTATAACCAATAAAAATGTATTTTCTAATTTGTCACCTGTATAGTCACATGAAGATATTTCATTATGGCCCTGATCACAGGCCATATATCACAGGAGATATAATAGAAAAACAAACACTGTCTGACTTAAGTATTCAGGCCTAGGGACCGTACCCACACACGAATTTTGTGCGCATAGCCTCTAGTGTTTTGTGTGTTGTTGTTTTTTACATTGATGCCCAAATTTATTTCAAAGTCTATTATGAGCCTCTAGTTTAATTATAAAAAGAGCCATATTACTTAAACATTTATTTATGATCATGATGACATTTCATGTACCTCAATGATCTCTGTGTGGTGAGAGCAAGGATCACTTCATTTGGAGGCCTGGTGGAGTCATCGGAGTTAACTCTGAAGTCAGAGAGCCTTGGGCAATGGCATGGGCCAGTCCTCTGGGTGTCAGATAGACTTGAGTTTCACTTCTGTTGGCCCTCTGTCCTGAGGTGACTTAGCCACTTAGCCACTGTTTGTTCATCCTTAAAATGGGAATGATCCTTCAGATCTCTTAGGGTTTGGTGAGGCTTCAATAAGTCACTGAATGTAAGTCAACCAACACAGTAGGTACTTGATACTCATTTCTCTTACAAACTAGAGAATTAGCACGTACAGGAAAACCAAGCATAGAGTGACTCTGGTAAGGCAACTGTGTGCAGCTTCAACTGGATTATTGATCAAGTTAGCAAAAAAGTGAGTAGAGCACATCAGGGACTAGGATGTCTGATACATATCCCATGGCCTAGCTTTACCCCCCCAGTCTCTGTGTAATCATGAATGAAATCCCTTTACCTCATCTGGACTCAGTTTTCAAGTCTGTAAAATGCACGTAACAGCATTGACCTTTTAGAATTGTTGTAATGGTTCATGGGTTAACTCATAGAAAGCAAAGCTGAACACAAACACTGTCTGACTTAAGTATTCAGGAAATGTTACCAATTGCTAATAAGTTATTGCTAATAAGTAATTTTTATACCTGAGAAAGTACAGTATTAATTTTTTATTGTTAATCTGGAGTGAAAGTGAGCTAAATCATTATGACATTCCCCAGGTACACATTAGTATGAAACTTTGCTGACAAACCCTGTAAGCTATTTATTTTTCTTTAACCAAGTCCCTGACTCTTTCTTACCAGCGTTGAGGGCTTATAATGATTGCTATTGTCCTTCAGATTGGGATCTAAAACAATCTGCTTATTTCCATTTCTTCAAAAATTCATTTAACTTTGTGTTGCTATCGATATACCATTTTAAAGATAAGTCAAGACTCCTTTGGCCTGAGACATGAGCAAGAGTCAAAGACAAGAATATCTAATTGTGACAAACAGGAACAACATAAATATATGTGGACTACACGGTAGATGATATATAATAGAAAAATGAGTTAACCACATTAGTGAGAGTAATGGCCATACAGATCATAACATTTGTTGACATGTAATACGTAATAGTAGTTTGTGTAAATATATCCTTGAGAGATTCTAACTCTTTTCACTTCTATCTTCAGTTTGAAAATAAATCTCACATATCCTCTACTGCATTTCTGCAATGGTCAACCAGAGAGTTTTGAGGAACTTTTCAAAGTCATATTTCTTCTAGTGGAATGCAGTCTGCTCTACTGCTTTATGTTGTCTTTCTCCATTATTCTTTAAGTATTGGAAGAAGAATCCCTTATACTTGAGTGGGGCCTGAACTACTACACAGGGATAGATAAGCATTTACCATAAATGACTGGTCAAGGAATACAAGCAGTTACCAATATTCAATGTTTAGTAAAAGGGTGTTCTATTTGGATGTCTTAATTTTGTCTTTTCTAAAAATAGTTTTGGTAATTTACATATAAATATCATTACTCATTACTTTTTGAACGTTTGGAGCATTTTAATTAAAATATGGTAAAATATGATAATGTCAGCTGGAAAGTCTTTAAAATTACTTGCATTTCTGTATGAGGTTTTGGTTGGTGTGGAAAATTAAAACAGATTTCTGTGGTGTGTATGTCATAGTCTAGGTGAACCTGGCTAAAGGCAAAACCATTCAGTGAGAGGGCCTTTCATTAATTCAATAATTTTTTTATATTTCAAGTACATGGCAGCCCTAGAACTTAAAAAATGATTAAGACACAGGTTCTCTTAAGAGCTCACAGTATGAGAAAGAGAAAGAGAAGTGAGCAACAACATTTTGGTATTGTTAACCCTGCAAAGGACTCCTTACAGTTAACTGGGCCTCAAATCATAAACAGAGTCCAACAGTGGTCGATAATGGAGGCCTCTCACCTGCCACTCTGCATTTCAGGGGAAAGCCACAGACTGTGCTGACAGCTTCCTTCCACTGTTCTCCAGCAGAACCTTATAAAGGAGTTCCTAGTATCATATTTTTACCAATGGGTGGGGACCGGTCCTGTCCTGGCCAATCAGAACTGCACAGCTATATCCTCCTTTGTATCTTTACTGACCAATCAGAGCATCTCCACAACAACAAGTAAGAACACCCAATTCCAACCAATCAGGACAGTATCATATGGACAAATCAGACCGTGTAAATTTGATTTCTCATTTGCATCAAAATGGACTAATCAGGGACTAGGGCAGCACTTTCTCTGTAAAGAGGGGCCTCCCTTTGTCTTCAGGGAGTGCACTTTCAGCTCCCATTGGAGGCTGCATCTCCTCAGTCTGCAAACTGTTCATCTGAATAAAATGTTTCCCTTTACCTCACCCCAGATGGGGGACTGTTGGCATTGGATTGGTGGCAGCAAACTTTTGATGACAGTACAATGTGTATGACAACAGAATCATTTACTGAGGTCCACTGATACTCCTATTATCAGCTACAATTATTTGTCTTATTAAACTTATTGAATAGCAGTCAGGAAAAGGCTATAACTTAGTTTTCACCAGCAGAGATAATCTACATATGACTTAATCTATACATCTATATATCTAAAACCTACACAAAATTTATACATCTTTTTTAAAAAAGTACATTTTATTCATTTTTTACAGAGAGAAAGGGAGAGGATAGAAAGTTAGAAACATCTATGGGAGAGAAACATCGATCAGCTGCCTCCTGCACACCTCCCACTGGGGATGTGCCCGCAACCAAGGTACATGCCCTTGACCGGAATCGAACCTGGGACCCTTCAGTCTGCAGGCCGATGCTCTATCCACGGAGCCAAACTGGTGGATAGGGAGAAAATAATAGAATCTTAAGGTAAATGGAAACATCTTTTAAAGGGAGAAAATAATAGAATCTTAAGGTAAATGGAAACATCTTAGTCTTTATACATACAACACTAACTGCAGAGATGCAAATTAAACCAACACACACACACATGCACATTCAGACATCTACAAATATGACTGGGAAATGACTGGCTATTTATAATAATTTTTCTGGGTAGTGGGATTCTAGATTCCTTCCTTCCTTCCTTCCTTCCTTCCTTCCTTCCTTCCTTCCTTCCTTCCTTCCTTGCAATGACCATTAATAATTAGAAAAAAAAAAACCTTTCTTTAGAAAATATGTACTATAAGAAGGCAGATCCCTAAATCATTCATTAGTACTATTATTTGGCTTAATTATTATTAGCATATTATACCTCTGTGGGAAATTAACATCTTAAATTGCCTCTTAAAGGATTCCACAATTATAGTCATGGTGAATTCATATAAATAATGACACTGAGATTGGTGTTTTAGCTGTAATTTGAATCCCTTTGACCTTAAAGAAAAATGGGAAGACTAAATTCTTCAAGCCATCTGCTGAGTCACAAAGCATTCTGGACCAGTAAAAGAACTGTAATTCTTAAGGGACTGTGAATCAACACTGGTAGCCACTACTTTTGTGAATGAAGCACATATCAGCTCCTCTCAACCCCTGGGTGGCCTTGGGTTCTCCATTTGAGGCTTCTGGTTTTAGGAAGTTGATTTTACGAGGATGCTCTTTCTTTGTCCTCAGAACCAACCTGGCCCTCACCAAGATTTTCTTCTAATTTTACAGCTGTATTTCTCATACCATCTGCTGCTTCCAGAAAACCTTCTCTACTAAGAGCACAGAGTGAGAAATAAATCCTTCATATGACGTTTTCCACGGCTTCTTCTGAAAACATATAAATATACTCCATACACTACACACACCCACACTTTCTCTCTCTACATACACACATGCACCACATTCCACATGCACACATGCGCCCATCACATATATTAAATATATATACATATACTACACACATCACATATTCTAAACACATACATCACATATACATGAGCACTGTCCTATATATCACACGCCACACACACACGCCACACACACACACACACACACACACACCATATACCACACACACAAATACCATATCACACATACCCAGCAACACCTCCCTGGCACCAGCCTGTCTAGCGGGGTGAGCTAAGACTGCTGCAGGACAGCAGACACCGACGTACTACTTCAACAGGCTTCCAGAACACATCAAAACATTGCCTTTCCAATATCAAGTTTCTTAAGGTAAAATTTAAAACAACTATTATTGCCCAGATGATGAAACAGTTACTCCATTATAAAAAATATATAAAATGATCAGCTTAAAATTCTTTCCCATTCTTGAACTTACATTTACTATACCATCATCTATTTTATTAAAAATAATACATAATTTTATCTAATAATTTTGTAAGAATTGGTGGAGAAAATTAATGGATCTAGAAAAACTCTTTCAAGATATTAATAATTATGTTCTTATGATATAAAGAGAAATAAAACTCTGAAGGACTATATATTGAAGTTAATTACAACCAAGACTACAGCCTTTCTTTCTTGGAGGTAAAAACTCATATTTATAGATAGTGTGCTATTGAGTTCTATGACTTCTTTATGTATTTTGGAGATGAATCACTTATCAGACATGTAATTTATAGATATTTTCTCCCATTTGGTCGGATATTTTTTCATTTTGTTGATTATTAGAAGCTTTTTAGTTTGATGTAGTCTCACTTGTTTATTTTTGCTTTTGGTGTCAAATCGAAAAAAAATCATTGCCAAGACTGATGTCAAGGATCTTATCCTGAATGTTTTCTTCTAGGAGTTTTATGGTTTCAGGTCTTACATTCAAGTCTTTAATCCACTTGGAGCTGATTTTTGCATATGGTATAAAATAAGGGTACAATTTCATTCTTTTCCGTGTGGCTGTCCAGTTTTCCCAACACTATTTATAAAAGAGACTGTCTTTTCCCCGTTGTATATTTTCCGCTCCTTTGTTGAAAACTGACCATATATGTGTGGGTTTATTTCTGGTTCTTCATTCTGTTCCACTGATCTGCGTATCTGCTTTTTGTGTCAGTACTATACTGTTGTGATCACTATGGCTTGGTGGTACCGTTTGAAATCACAAAGTGTTTTTATTTGTTTTCAAATCTTCTGAATAACATGCCTTCTAAAAAAGTGCGCTTCATATTAAGAAATACACTTGCACGAATCAAATTGATTATAGAAAATAAATCAAGAAAGAACACCACATTTAGCCACATATGTGGCATATAACTCAGCATACATTTGCTGATAAACTGGCGCTACTATTGATTTCACATTTTCTCCCAAGAATTCAAAGCAGCAAAATTAAAAATTAAAAAAAAGTCACTTAAGAAACTGAGATAATAACTCCCACAGGATCACAGTGAAAGCCAATACTACCCATAAAAAGTGCTTTAAAAATTGTAAAGCACTATGCAAATGTCCATTTAAAGTGGCCTTACGGACAGGGACTTGGGAACTGTGGTGAAAATGAATGGACACGATGGGTCAATTAAGAATTAACTGTTTCTGTCCTAAAAGGATTCTTTGATCACCAAAAGTTTCCTCCCTGGGCCTTCAGGCTGCCTAATGCATTTCAAACCCGTCTTTGCCTCCCAGCAGCTCCTTGCACACCTGTGCACAAGCACATTCCAGGCTGGCCCAGCTTCTGGCCTTGCAGGGCACCTCTCCACCCATCTGACCATGCCTGGAACACACACATGCTGCTTCTCCTGCCCCTTTTACTCCTTGGATGCCCTTATGGAGTGGAGCCAAAAGGTTCAGGCAGAACTGCGACACAACTGCAGGAGCCCTCGAGGATTCCCCAGCAATGAGCATGAACGCCGAGGCCATCCGGGGGAGTTGGGGCTCAGAGCAGGACATCCCAAAATATGCCACAATAGCATACTGATGATTTAAAATCAAAGTTACTTGAGAAACTTGGTGAAGAAGGACACTCTGACCCTCCTCTCTATCCCCCTGAAAGCAGAACATAACTTTCCCGTGTAAAGGTAACCTCCTTGCACCAGGAGGTACAGAGACACCTGATCACCACAGAGAGGGCATTCAGGGACGAGAATCCTGTATAAACAAACCTTACTATTTCTTCTCTTCACTAATTTACTACCCCAAAGCCCAGACTCTTTTTAGATTCTTCACTAAGTAAGCACCCATGCCTAAATTGGTCTAGTCAATTCCTCACAAATTTACTAGTATTGTTTCTTTGTCTAAAAAGTATAAAAGCTGCCAGTCAGAGTCAGAGAAAGACAAGTATCACGTGATCTCACTCATATGTGGAATCTAATGAACAAAATATACTGATGAACACACTTTGTCCAGAGACAAAGAAGCATGGAACAGTCTGATGAATCTCAGAGGGAAGGGGGAGGTGGGTGGGTGAGTGGGGGGAGATTCATCACAGAACTTATATGCATATATGCATAACCCACGGACACAGACAATAGTGTTGTGAAAGCTGGGGAAAGGGGGAAAGGTACGGGGTGGAGGGGCTGAATGGGGGAAAAAGGGAACATCGGTAATACTTCCCACAATAAAGATTAAAAAATTTTAAAAGCTGTCTGATTTGGTCATTTCTTTTGCTCCTATATGTATGAGACCTCTGTACATACAAAATTAAAATTTGTCTTTTTCCCCCTGTTAATGTGTCTTATGTCCACTTCATTATTAGACAGGCCAGAAGAACTAAGAGGGGTAGAGAGAAATTTCCCTCTCAACAACCACACACACACACGCTTCAATGATATCATAGCTTCCTGTTTGCTCCGATCTGCTTTTAATACCTTCCTTTTATTCCATTTAGGGACTAAAAATATTCCTTCATGCAATGGCTAATCAACAGTAGAAGTAAAAGTAACCCATAGTGGAATGTAGTAATATCTACAACTCATTAAAATGCATCACCAATGAGACAGAATGATGGATGGAAAGGTGATGGATGCATGAGAGGAAACAAAGCAAAGTGTTAGCGATCGTGGAAGCCGGTGGTGGGCGTATCGGTGTTCACCGTGCGGCTCTCTGGATATTTGAAAATGTCCATCATAAGATGCCGGAAGGAAAGGAAGGGCAGAGAAGGAGGGATGAGGGTTTCTTCTCTGAAAGCATCGAAGGGCTCTGTCAGAGACAACAGGGTCTGGGTACTCAACAGTTTACACATTTGTTCACTATCTGGCATTTTCAGACTTTCATAGGGAGTATGAAAAGTGCTACGGAAATTATCACAATTAAAATGGTCACATTATGATATCAACGGAACTAATTTGATACATTTCAGATCTCTGGGTTTAAACAACATGCGGTGACGGAACAACATGCCTAGCCCACTGATGGAAACCAGGGACTGGCGCTTTCCTGCAAGAGGCTGGAAGAAGGTATTTTCAGCTTCGAAGGCTACAGATCTGTCACAACGACTCAGCTTGGCTGCTGCGGCAGGAAAGCAGCCACAGGCCAAAGGCCAGCAAATGGGCGTGGCTGTGTTCCAATAAAACTTTATTTATGAATACTGACATTTGAATCTCGTATAATTTTCACACGTCACAAAATATTATTTGTCTTTCGATTCCCCGCCCCCCCCCCAATCATTTTTTTAAAATGTGAAAAACATTCCTAGCATGTGGGCTGTACCAAAAAGGCAGAGGGGGCCAGATGTGGCCTTAAAGCTGTATTTTGTGACCCCTGATGTAAATCACGCGACCCTGGCCGCATCTGGTACTAGTTACTAATGGCGCATGTGCTTACCAACAGATCAAAGGGTGTCATTAATCCCAATTTGCGCAGAAAAAGAGCAGGCCTCCCTCAGCACTAAGGCCTGTTGAGGAATTTGTTAATGATGATGGTGCCTCACAAAGGAAAAAGTCAAGAGCCAGCCTGACCGCTCTCAGCATCACCTATCACACACACCTCATGGGAAATATGCTTAGAAAGCCCCTGAGGTCTGCTCTGGACGGATCCTTATCGCTCAGACTCTGGTCTCTCCCTGCGTTCCAGTATTCTCCGACATTCTGTGAGCCCCTCCACATGCACAGCCAACAAGGTAATCGTTTAACTTGCAGGCAACTAGCCTTTTAAACCACGTACAATATGGTTCATCCTTGGTCAACGTGGGTTTGAACTGTGCAGCGCCACTTACGCGGTGATTTTTTTCGATATATATATTGGAGAAGTTTTTAGAAGGTTTGTGAGAATTTGAAAAAATGTACAAACCTGCCCTGACTGGTTTGGCTCAGTGGACAGAGTGTCGGCCTGCGGACTGAAGGGTCCCAGGTCAAGGGCATGTACCTTGGTTGCGGGCACATCCCCAGTAGGAAGTGTGCAGGAGGCAGCTGATCCATGTTTCTCTCTCATTGATGTTTCTAACTCTCTATCCCTCTCCCCTCCTCTCTGTAAAAAAAAAAAAAAAAAAAAAAAAAAAAAAAAAAAATCAATAAAATATATATTTTTTAAAAATGTACAAACCTTACAATATTCTTAATAACATTTTTTTCTCTAGTTTACTTTATTGTAAGAGAACAGTGTATAGTACATATACCGTGCAGAACATGTGTTAAGAAACTGTTTGGGTTATTGGTAAGACTCTTGGCCAACAGTAGGATATTAGGAGTTAAGTTTCAGGGCAGTCAAAAGTTATACGAGAATTTTCATCTGTGCAGAGGTGAGCACCCCTAATCCGCCCCCACCCCACATTGTTCAAGGTCAACTGTGTGTACAGCCTCAGTATGAAATTCTGAGGGATTCTTGCCCTCTGCTGAGGAAAGAGTTGTTTTCACTTAGCATTCAACGGAAGTGGCTACCTTTTTCTGCCTCCCTCCTCGTCCTGGGTCACCGTTCTAGCAGAGCTTTGCACTGGTCTGAACCACACCACGCCAGACGTTGCTGCCCAGTGAATGGGCTCTCAGCCCCTGCCTTTCCCTCTTACCACTTACACAGCCTTCAGATGGGCTAACCTCATGGCGGCCCTTCCTTTTGCTATTTATTCTGTGTTTCCCAATTACAAAGTAATACATGCTCAATGAAGAAAACACAAGAAAGCCCAGAGGAGAGAAATCAGGCCTGCTTTCAAACGTTGCTTCTCCTTTGAGTAACCAGGCTGGGGACTGGTGGCACCAGTGGAAACCTCTAGCCAGCTCCTGACAGCCAGCGGCATCGGGCACAGCCTCCACTGAGGGGACCAGGCACAAAAGGGATGCTTGTGGACAAGCTATGATCTACACTGGATGGACATGAAGAGCATTCACTGCATGCAAAATGAAAAGACCAGGCCATTTTCCTTTAA
>PVJC01003832.1:0-67637 GCA_004026665.1 Murina feae | reverse complement strand
ATAAAAGGCTAAGCAACTATTTGACCATTCAACCATTTGACCATTTGATCATTCAACTGGTAGCCATGACATGCACTGAGGACCAGGGACCAGACACTTCAACAAGTAGGTTAGCTTGTTGCTGGGGTCCCACTGATCGGGACTGGGTGAGATAGGCCAGACATGCCCTGGAGCCCTCCTGCAGTCCCTCCCTGACTCCAGTTGTGCACTGGTGGGGCCCCTCAACCTGGCCTGTGCCTTCTCACAACCTAGGATCCCCAGGGGGATATCAGAGAGCCGGTTTTGGCATGATCCCTGCTGGCCAAGCCAAGGGACCCCACCAGTACATGAATCTGTGCACCTGTCCTCTAGTTGAGTATATAATAGACTTTCAGGGTTTTGTGAATAAAATAATAGAAGCTTTGTTGTCTTTCCTCATTTCAATCATCTTGAGTTTGTTTTCCATCATGTGTGCTCTCCACATGCTTCCTTTAATGTTGACTTCCAGGCCATGCAGTTGAAGGGGTCCTTCTTCTTTTTCCCAGATTCAGGCTATTTCCTCCATGTATGGATCCTCTGAGCTTATCTGTATAGCCAGATTTCTATTGGCCCTCAAAGCCTAAAACATCCTGTAGTGTCTGCAGCCAGCTCTGCATTCCCTTGTCCATATTCCTTCACCAGCTAGTCACGAAGGTGGTCCAAGGACATATAAGAGGCAAAAGAGAGTAATTTTATTTATATACTAGAGGCCTGGTACACAAAAATTTGTCCACTCGGTGGGGGTGGAGGGGTTCCTCAGTCCGGCCTGTGCCCTCTTGCAGTCTGGGACCCCTTGGGGGAGGTCCACATGCTGGCTTAGGTCCACTCCCCAAGGGATCAGGCCTAAGATGGCAGTCAGACATCCCTCTGCCAGCCCGGAAGCCCTCGGGGGATGTCCACTTGCCAGTGGGGAGCAGGCCTAAGCTGCAGTTGGACATCCTTAGCTCTTCTGAGGAGGCAGGAGAGGCTCCCACCACCACCGTTATATTGGCAGCCATCAGCCTGGCTTGTGGCTGAGCAGAGCTCCCACAGTAGGAGTGCACTGACCACCAAGGAGTAGCTCCTGCATTGAGCATCTGCCCCCTGGTGGTCAGTGTGTGTCATAGTGACCAGTCATTCCCACTTGTTCTGCTGTTAGGGTCAATTTGCATATTATCCTTTTATTGTATATGATAGAGGCCTGGTGCATGGGTGGGGGCCAGCTGGTTTGCCCTGAAGGGTGTCCTGGATCAGGGTAGGGGTCCTGCTGGGGTGCCTGACCAGCTTGGGTGAGGGGCTGAGGGTCATTTTCAGCCTGGCTATACACCCCCTTCAGGGATAGGGGTCCTACTGGGGTACCTGGCCAGGCTGGGTGAGTGGCTGATGGCTCTTTGCATTCTAACCACAGCTCCTTCAGGATGGGGGTCCTGCTGGGGTGATTGGCCAGTCTGGATTAGGGGTTTATGGCTGTTTACAGGCTGGTCATATTCCCTTCAGGATGGGGGGTTGTGCTGGGGTTCCTTGACAGCCTGGGTGAGGGGCTGATGGCTGTTTGTGGGCTGGCCACAGCCCCCAGTGAAGCTGGCTGGAAGCAGTTATCTGGGATTTATGTATCTTCTATAATTGAAACTTTGTTGCTTTGAGCAAAGGTCAGGGCTGGTGGGAAGCTTGGCTTCCTCCATCGCCTGGGCAACCAAGCCTACTGCTTGCTACAGCTCTGTGGCTGCCGGTCACCATTTTGGTTGGGTTAATTTGCATATGGTCACTCTGATTGGCAGATAGGCATGGCTTGGGGCATAATGGAGGTGCGGTCAATTTGCATGTTTCTCTTTTATTAGATTAGATAGAAGATGGTTTGCAAATCAGGGAGGCACAACATTCAGTGAAAACTGAAACTGGGCTCAGAAGCAAGTGACTTAGGGAGGAGTTGTAAAGGCAGAAAATGAAGAAGCTGACCTTTATGGGGATTGGTCTGTAAAGGAAACAAAGCCATTAGCATAGACTATATATTCTTTCTGACTGGAGCAATAGGCTTTTCCATGTCAGCTAATATAGGATCATCAGGTGGGGTCCTAGATATTGTCAATGGTTTATATCATAAGATATGCTCAATCGAAGATGTCACAAGACATGGCCCACCACCTCAGTTACCTTTAGAACTTACAAAACAAAGTGTAAATCAAGTCATGCGGACAAAGGAACACTACGAGGAAGGCATTTCCTCACATAAGTAGAAGTTATAATTCTCACTGCAAAGCTTCTTGGTCATGTAAGCAGAATCAGACAAATTGTAAAACACCCAACTAGTTGTCCACAAAATCATAAAGATATGATTTTTTTAAGTCCACCAAGGCAATTCTTCAGTTGTAGTATGTGTTTTTGTTATAATTGTCTTTGAAATGCCACTGCTATTAGACTTATCACCTTGACAACTGTTCTCCAATGGCAGCCTCCTTAAACTCAGTCCTGTTCTTTGCAGCTCCAGCCTCAACTTCACCTTTTGCATTTGAAGCAAATCCTCACACTGATGGAGTGAATTTATGTTGTGCTTTCTGGAATCTGTTCTCTCTCATCTCCAGGCACTTTCACTTAGTTGCCTACCCTTCCAGGTGGCTCTGCCAGACCTTAGCGACATTTGATAGAGTAACATATCATTTATAGTTACAACTTCTCTCTGTTTTTTGATATGTCTGGAAATGAAAATTGAGCACTTTTTGTTTTTTTATGTATACTTGTTTCTTTGTTCTTCTCATACCTAATGGCTTCCAAGAGGAGTTATGAGTTGTTCTTAAGAAAACCATAACCATATGAGAGATCTTTAGCCATGTTGATACTGATATTTTTCTCTTTGCTTTTTTTTTTAATTAAATGATCATTGTGGCTGCCGAGTGAAAAATGGATTGTGGGTGACAAGAGTAGAAATAAGGAGAAGAGTTTGAAATGACTTTGGCAGTCCAGGCTATAATAATTATGCCTAAGACTGCAGTATGGCAGGTAGTTGGTTAGATCATCTTCCTGATACACCAAGGTTGTGGTTTCAATCCCAAGTCAGAGTCATGGCACATACAAGAAGTAACCAAGAATACATAAATAACTGGAATAATAAATTGATGTCTCTATCTCTTTCAAATCAGTAAATAAAAATTTTTAAAGACTACAGTATGGCAGAGCAGATGATCAGTAATTTGATTTGAGCTGTATTTCAAAGTTAGAAGTTAGGACTTGGGAGATTGGTAGTGTTGTGCAAGGGAGAAAAAACTTATCAAGGGAAGGCCCTATCACTTTAGATTTTGTGGAATAAAATGAATGGTGGTGCTATTTGATGAGAGTTCTTTCCAGAACCTCTATTTTAACATGTTGGATAATATTGTAAAACATCTGAGAAGAAACGTTAAGTCTAAAGTGATGGATCTATGGGTGGTGAAGGCTTGCGGAGGAGGGTCAGGGGGAGGAGACTAAAAGGAGTCAATGGGGGAAAAGGAAATCTGTAATACTTCCAACAATAAAGATTTTTTAAAAATAAACACACACACAGTGATGGTTCTAGACTGGAGATTTAAATGTGGATATCAATAAATTTAAGATGATATTTAAAACATGAAGTTATGTTTAATAAATTCCCTCCAAATATGAAGGTCCTACTATCAAACCCTGAGGGACACCTACACTTAAAAATAAAGAAAAATCCTAGTGCAAAATAGTTCAGCTGCTATGAAAAACAGTATGGAGTTTCCTCAAAAATAAATAAAATAAACTACCTTTTGACATCACTTTTGGGAATATATCCTAAGAATCCCAAAAACACCAATCAGAAAGAATACATGTACCCCTATGTTCATAGCAGCATTATTTACAATACCCAAGATCTAGAAACAGCCCAAGTGCCCATCAGTAGATGAGTGGATAAAAACAAACAAACAAAACAAAGAAACAAACAAAAAACTGTGTTACATTTACACAATGGAACACTAAGGGGCAGTAACAAGAAGGAACTATTACCCTTTGCAACAGCATGGGTGGACCTGAATATTATTGTGCTAAATAAAATAAGACAAAGATAAATAAGAAATTTGGAATCTAACAAAATAAACTGATGAATAAAATAGAACCAGAAGCATGGATACATGGGACAGACTGTCAGATATCTTTTATCCAGTCCTCCCCTGGATAAAAGAAGGTGAAGAGATTACCAAAAAACATACATGCACAGCCCTGGATAAAAGAAGGTGAAGAGATTAGCCAAAAAACATACATGCACAGCCCTTGGACACAGACAACAGTGTGGTACATGCCAGGGAGGGGTGGTAGGGAGTGGGTAGAGGTGGGCAAAAGGGGTGGGGATGGGAGACATCTGTAATAGTGTCAACAATAAAAAAAAGAAAAGTCTAGGATTCAGCAAGGAAATTGAGAGGAGTGGCATTGAGATAGACAGAAAACCTTATTTCACTTAAAAGGAATCTGAGTTCTGTGACCCATGTCTCCAAGCTGTCCATCAGTGTTTTCTCAGCTTGTCTCTGAACATTCTGCTTCTCAGCCCAGTGATCTGACATAATTATACTTCAAAAACTCAGTGTGCAGGTTTACCTGGCAAATAATATTTATAATAACTTAGGTTTAACTTTTAAAACTCTATATCTCCTTAAATTGAATTTCATAGCTCTAGTCTAGACCTTTCCTCACAGCTCATATAATATCCTTCTAATTGACAGGCAGACTTGAATCTGTAATAAGATTTTAAACCTATATTTCCATAATTATAAATAGTTTTTTGATGACAAACGATAGCAAGAGATCACCTCCCAAATTTAAATATATAGAATACATCATAGCTGTGTAATATGTAATACACTATTAATATATCTGTTACTCCCTTAATAATATACATAGTCAAGAAATGACAATTAAATCTTTCTCTTTTTTTGTTCTTTTATCTTCTTAATCTCTTCTAAGGTTACTCTTGATTAGAACAATCTTAGCTTTCTTGATCAATTTTGTTAAAATCTTAATAAATGTCAGGTGATTTGTGGTTTGATATAATAAGGTAGATGCCTTGTTCTGCCTTCCTCTGTATTTTGTGAAACTTAAGTTGTTTATTCTTTGAGTATATATGTTGTTTCTTTTTTAAAATAATATATGGACTAAAAGCCTTACCCACAGCTCACTGAGTTTTCTTCATGAATGTGGAGATTACCTTTTGATGGACAGGACTGTCTGCTCACATTGATGTGAAGTCTCAGTTTGAAACAAGTGTCTGCTGTTGCTCTTCACAGAAGTGCCCACTGAACACAAACAGGTCAGGGTCAGCTTTGTTTTCCTCTTGAAAAGCATTTCACCCAAAGGAAGGACATGAAATTCTCCAGGACCTTATGACACAAAGTACGTTCCACTTCATGGAGCAACAGACTTAAACTTGGTCTTTTCATTGAGTCAAAATATGAAAACCAACAGCATGTGTAGCTTTATTACATGGAAAAAAGCTGGTTTATTAAAATGGTGAGCTTTGACATAAAGGGGTAAAAATATACAAAGCAGTTACTAGCTTATTTATTTCAAATTTTGTTTAAACAGTTTTATCTGCCAAACCAGGTAGCCTCAGAGAAATCTGAAGAACTGGCCATAGAAATGAAAATTGTCTAGTTGAAGTATCTGAAATAGTTATGACTCTGGCAGCCATAACCTTTCCTACCTGCCTTCTTTCCTTAGAAAGTATCTTTAAATCATGGTTTTGTGAAAAGATATAATAAGGTTGAGAAATATCACATTTATTAAGCTCTGTAAAAGTTTTGGAGGGTATTGGACATCCTATTTGATCTTCTAACTAGAGGCTCAATGCAAAAAATTTGTGCAAGGGGCTCACCGCCCCCCCCCCCCCAGCTGCCACTGCTACCTAGGCTTCTGCTGCTGCAACTTCGTCTGGAAGGTTGTCCGGTCTAATTAGCATATTATGCTTTTGTTATTATAGATAACTCCACATATAGGTATAACTGGATTGTATATTCAGAGGCCATCTATGTCGACAAAAACTTAGAGTTGGTTTTTAATAACTCAATCAGTATAACAAACTAGAAAAGAAATCAGGGCCAGTGAAAATGGGGATGGCACTGAGTCGTAACATGAGAAGAGATTGTACGTGCATGCGCAAACTTTACACGTCTATGAATTTACTCATATAAATAAGTGACATTAAGCTGCACCTTTAACTGTTTGGCACTAGGTATAATGCCGCATCTTTTACAGTGTAAGAGACTGAAATACAGATAAATTACTTCATTTGCCCCAGGACACTGTGGTTGAACTAAGTAGTGGAGCTGAGATCTGATCTTGGATTTCAAGACTTTATTCTCAAAATCTTTACTCTTTCTGTTGCAATATGCTGAGGAGTTTTCATCTTTTTAAATCTCAGGTTTTCATCCTAGGGATCTTTTCTTCTTTGTTCAACCCTTTTTTCCCCTCCCAAAATGCAAATTTCCCTTCACACACCTTGGAGATGTAGTACATTGACCAATTTTGTTCCCTTAGATACTTTTAAGCAGAAGGACTCAACCCCTAGATCATGGGTCAGCCACCTACTATTATTGGAATATGTGAGTGAGAATGTATCAAGGGCCTCTGCCCTCCAGCATCTGATTATGTATAGGGATAAAACCAATATCCATGAAACCATTGTAGAATAATTATCAGCTGAACTCTATTATTCATGCTTATATAATCCATCTGCAATTTACTTTTTCAGCCTTAGATCCTCCTTTTTCCCTACATTATATTCAGTTCATGAAATATTTATAAAGCATATACTTATTATGCTAGGCATTTTTGAGGAGATAAAAAATGATTTAGATACAGTCTTTACTTTTAAGGAACTTAAGTTTTTTTGCTAGTGATAAGGAAAGTACAAGCCTATGAAATGGAATAAGTTAAGTGGTGTAAGACTAATAGAAAGTGCAATGGGGATTTCAAAGGAAAAAAAAAATGCCCATCTGATTGAGAGGAACCCAAAGAGCTTTATGACTCAGCTGGGTATTTCTCTAGGTCCTGAACAGCATTGACCAAATACATGGCATTCGCACTGCAACTTCCAAAATCACACGTAGGTTGACATCACTAATCAATTATGGAATTGTTTTTATTTTCTGAAGCTAAGAGTGACTTTACAATCTTTTCCAACACATTACCCACGAGAGCCCTGTCAGTTTGTCAGAGTGCGCAACATGACAAGTTTATTTGCTTGTTTAATCTTCATTATGAGGAGATATGTAGGAGGGTTAAGACTACAGTAGAAGGTATGGAAGACACATCAGCAAAGGCATAGATGGAAAAGCATAGGCATGTTTGGGAAATCGGAATCGGAAACTCTATCAGGTTGGTTGCCCTGCAGTCTATATACGATGAGAAAGAACAGAAGCTGTGTGGCCCTATTTTGGAAATATACGTCTACAGGTCTGCATAGAAATGTAGATGCATAAACTTCCTTTGATAGCCAAACTGAATTACTCAAAATCTAAACTTTTCCATCTCTGCATATCTGCCAGCGAGAGTGTCTTGCTCTGTTCTTGTTATCCCAAATTCCAGCAAAACTGGCCCTAAGATAACTCCCCCACCTTTTAATTTCAAATTATGGCACAAACTATTCTTATCTTTATGAATGACTTTTAGGATGTGATTTCTGGTATTGATGTTTATATTAATGTGCAGCCTGTTTATCCAGCTAGTTTTCCAGCAGCTTGGGATATGAATAAATTTCCTATTGTTATATTCTCTCCTAATAGAGTTTAAATGATTGTCAGTGGACACATGGTGAGGGGCTCACAAAATTTAGATCAGGAAGAAAATGAACTTAAAGTTTATCAAGTCTGACACTGCCTCCCATCATACTCACCTTCATGTGAAAACTTGAATATATTCTACAGTCTCATAACTAGAGGGAGAGTTGAATATCAGACTTATCAGTGGCTGACCTTGAATCCAAAAGTAATGCAGTAATAGCAGAACAAATACAGTTGAATCAGAAAATAAGTAGCAAGTTTCAAAAATCTGATGAGGAGTCTTAAGATCTATTTTAGAGGGCCTGGAGTTCAAACTAGCATGTAAAATTGAGGCAAAGGTCTAAATTGAGAAAATTCCTTGATTGCACATGGGAATCAATGTCAAAATTGAGAAAATCTCCAAGAGATTGCACATGGGAATCAATGTCAAAACTGACAAAATCTCCAAGATCAATAAATATATTTATGGGACCCCAAAATATATGATGTAGTCTGAAGAGAGTCCTCTGTGGCTTCTTATGTTTTAGGGGGGCAGGGGGGAAAGAGTCAACTAAAGTGGAGTTCACTGGAATATATGTTATATCACAAAGATTCATATATTCTGGGTGAAATCAAAGATAGGTTTAGAGTTATTTGCCATTCTGTGAAAAGAAAGCATTTTATCCTATGTGCTTTTCTTTATTTTCCAAGTATTATTAACATTTTTAATTTTCTAAAACAAAAATAAACTTAAAAATGTAATCATAGTCTTTATTTTTTATATTACATATTTTAATCACCAGTAATATTTGTACAACAAATATTTGTTCATTCAGTCAATGAAAATTTTTAAATTTGCAACTTGATCACCAATAAAAACTAATTAGCTATTTAAAAATATCTCCCCCAATATTGTTCTAGTTTAGGCAATTGATGAGTCTTTGCTATTTAGTTACCTGAAGACAGATCAAGTGCATTTGGGAAGTCAAGGAAATGGTCCTAGATCCATTCACCTAGGGAGGACCTGGCCTATCCTGGGGACTGATCATAAGGATATAATTTGACAGGCTGTTCCAGTGATGAGGCATGTAGGCTGACCAAGAGTCTACTTTTGGGAACCTCTCATTAGGTGATGAGTATCCAGGCACCATGCTGGAATTCAGGAAACTGGGAGGACTGAGGCAGGGCCCCTAGCTTTTAGGGAACTATGGGATTACTCAGTCAAATAATCTATTTAATCTAATAAAAGAGTAATATTAAAATTGACTGTTTTAACAGGATGCCTAAGCCATGCCCACCAGCCAATCAGAGCAGCTGTATGCAAATTAACTCAGCCAAGATGGAGGCCAGCAGTCACGGAGCTGGAGTAAGCAAGAGGCTTCCAATGCACCAGGAGCAAACTGTCTAGGGCCACCTGGGCTTCACCTGGCTCCAGGCAATATTGTTGCAACATAGTGGCAATTATAGAAGCCTCTGAGCTGAAGCAAACAGCAGGCTTCTGTTGCACCAGCAATGGAGGAAACTGCCTGTCTAGAGTCTACTAAGGCAACATTCTTTCAATTATAGAAGCCATGGAGCTGAAGCCAACAAAAGGCTTTATTACCTGCCTAGGCCTTGGCTTAAAGGAACAGTGTATTAATTATGGAAGACTAGGGGCCCGGTGCATGAAATTTGTGCATGGGGGGGGGGATCCCTCAGTCCAGCCTGCCCCCTCTCACAGTCTGGAACCCCTCAGTGGATGTCCTATGATGGCCCCAGTCTGCCAGGTGCCTTTTGTGTGTGTGTGTGTGTGTATGTGTGTCGCCACTGGGGACCTACCCCCAGCCGCATCTGAGGCTCGGAGCAGTCCTCCTGTGTGTGTCTACCTGCTGGGGGCCTGCTGCCAAGCTTGGAGCAGGCACCCCCTCTATGTTGATCTCTCAGACTCTTGCCCTCCCCTGCATGTTGTTCTCTTTTTTGAGCTATGGCCAGGGCTGGGTGCTGCCTGCCTCCCAAGCTTGCCTACTGCCCATCTTCCTCCAGTCACCAGAAAGCAGGGAAAACCCCACCTCGTGGTCAGGCCAGCCTTTTCCTGCTCCCTGATCCCTGGAAGGGACCTGGGGAGCTGCCAAGCAGGCCTCAGCCCCCAAGAGCTTGCTTTCCCACTCCCCAATGCCTCTCAAAGGGCCTGAGGAGCCGCCAAGCAGGCCATCGACTCTTTCCCACTCACCAGTCCCCTGCTGCCTTCCTTTCTCACTCTCTGTAGCTGGGGAGCCACCAAGAAGGACCCCGGCCCCTGCAGCCTTGCTTTCCTGCTCCCCAGTGCCCTGCAAGGGGCCTGGGCAGCCGCCAAGCAGGCCGAGACACCCCCCCCCCGCCGCCTCTTTCCCACTCCTCGATGCCCCTGAAAGGGCCTGGGCAGCCGCCAAGCAAGCCGCCAACCCTGCCGCCTGTTTCCCACTCACCGGTCCTGGGTCCTGTGCTGTTCTGCCCTGCAGCCACTCTGTGCACTCAGGAGGTCCCTCAGCCCCACCTGTGCCCTCTCACAATCTGGGACCCCTCTGGGGATGTCCACCAGCTGGCATGCCTGACCAGCCTGGATGAGGGGCTGATGGCTGTTTGCAGTCTGGCCAAGCCCCCCAGGAATGTCCCTCACCCCATTGGGTTGTGGCCAGCGTGGGTGTCAGGCTGATTGGTGCTTTCAGGCTTTAAGGCTGCCCACAGCTCCCATTGACCCAATGTCCCAACAAGGCTGGCTGGACGCAGGTTCTCGGTTTTTTTTAATCTTCTTTAATTGATGCTGTTCCTTTAAGCCGGGGCCTAGACATGTAACGAAACCTCCTCTCTGCTTCACCTCACCTCGCAGCGTCTATAATGAAACAATGTTACTTAGCAGTTAGGCCAGGCCTGCTGTTTCCTTGAGCTCCCGAGGATTCTATGATTGTTATTATGTTGCAAACGTGTGTTTTGCTTGAGGGTAAGTGGAGTGGAGCAGGCGGCAGTTTCACTTTCACTCCTGCTGCAATGGAAGCTGCCATTTACTCAGGTCCGTGAGTGGCGGCCTCCATGTTGGCTGGGCTAATTTGCATACAGTAGCTCTGATTGGCTAATGGGCGTGGCTTACCCCATCCCGGAGAAACGGTTAATTTCAATATTACACTTTTATTAGTTAAGATAAATAAACCCCAGAAACCTGCTTCCAGCCAGCCTTGCTGGGACGTTGAGTCAATGGGAGTTGTGGGTAGCCTGAAAGCCTGCAAACAGCCATCAGCCCCTCACCCAGGCTGGCCAGGTACTCCATTAGGGACCCAAAATCTGAAGGGACTGTGGGCAGCCTGAAAGCCTGATAATGGCCCTCAAGCCCACACCCAGGCTGGCCAAACCCCAATGGGGTGAGGGACTCCACTAGGGGCTTGGCCAGTCTCCAAACAGCCATCAGCCCCTCACCCAGGCTGGCTAGGTACCCCAGAAGGGACCCAAAACATGAAGGGGCTGTGGGAAGACTGAAAACACCACTCAGCTCTTCATCCAGGCTGCCCAGGCACCCCAGTAAGGACCCAAAACCTGAAGGGGCTCTGGGCAGCCTGAAAATAGCCCTCAGCCCATCATCCAGGCTGGCCACACCCCAGTGGGGTGAGGGTCCACAATGGGGGGGCTTGGTCAACCTGCAAACAGCCATCAGCCCCTCACCCTGGCTGACCAGGCACACCAGCAGGTGGACATCCCCAGAGAGGTCCCAGACTGCCAGAGGCCACAGGCCAGGCTGAGGGACCTCCCGAGTGCACAAATTTTTGTGCACCAGGCCCCTAGTATATATATATAAAGATGTAATATGCAAATTAGCTGGGATGCCTAACATCATGCCTGCTCAGGAGCAGGCTGGGCACACAGGTGAGTGGGAGGGGACTGCCTGCACAGTGCGGAAAGCCATGATGGCGCAAGCCTGCAGGCAACAGTGCCTGCCTGCTGCTGTCATGGCGAGCAGGCCCACAGAGAACAGGGCCTGCCAGCTGTGTGCCCCAGCAGTCCTGCCTCTGCACATGAGCTGCAGAGGAAACACCTTTTCAGACCACTCATTGGCTAAGCTCCCCATACGCCACTCTCAGTGTTCTTGGTAACTTGGGTAATAAGAATCCAAGAAGGTGATCTAGGGTTTTTCCACCTCACTCCTGAATAAAAGAATGAAGATCTTCTGCTAGAGGGGCTAATAAATGTCATATCATACCCTAGCTGGTTTGGCTCAGTGGATAGAACCTTGCCCTGCCAACCACAGGGTCTGGGTTTGATTCTGGTCAAGGGCATGTACCTAGGTTGCAGGCTCTTCTATGGCCAGGGCCCAGGTTAGGGCTCATGCAGGAGGCAACCAATCAAAATGTCCCTCTCACATTGATGTTTTTTCTCTGTCTTTCCCTCTCTTTCCCACGATCTCTAAAAATCAATGGAAACATATCCTCAGGTGAGAATAAAAAAAAAAAAAGAAATAAATGTCATATCCTATGAAAGAGACATCTTGAAAATGCCTAAAGAAAGTTGTCTTTTTTTCATGGTGAAGGGACTGGAATCTGTGTTGATGAAAACACCTTGGCAGCTGCAGCAACCAACAGTGGCTGCAGCAGCAGGGTGATGGGGCAGTGCCTTCCCCTGATCAGCCTGGTTGTCTCCTGCAGAAGGAAGCCAGACTGAAGCTTAGGCCCGCTTCCCTAAGCCGTCAGTAGGACATCCCCTGAGGGCTCCTGGATGGAGAGGATGCAGTCAGGCTTTAGGGACCCCCTCTCCCATGCACAAATGTTGTGCACTGAGCCTCTAGTGAAATAATAACCAAAAATGGGAAACAAAGGAAACTCTCATAGTTGTTCTTATGGATGCTGAGACCTATACTTACCCAGAGTTCATTGTCATCAACACTGGTCTAACTGAGGTCATTAGTGTAGAGAGGTCAAGTCCAAGGGACCAGAAATCTGCTTGGAGCAGTGCATTATGGGAAGAATGAATTCCTATAAAAAGGTCTTGCCCAACTTTGGCTGAGACTTTATAAATATGTTCTCCTTAAATCAGGTCTGGTTTTAGAACTCTACATTGTAATAAGTAGGAAGCTAAGAAAAACAGAGGCAGGAGAAATTAGATGAGGCTGATATTTACCTCCCATACATATAAGAGAGATACTAAAAAGTTTGATTTATTTATACTGGCTTTGTGTTTTATGACTAAATTTAATTTGGGCACAATCATCACTAATGCTAATTTGTGCTAACTCAAGTTATATTTTTTTTCATCCAAGAGACGCTTCAATTTTTGATTAAAAAAAAGTCCATAATGGGGAGTCATGGAACTTGATCATGGTATCCTTTCCATCACTCACAAGCTGGGTCTTTTTGTATAAATCACTTTCTCTCTCTTGGCCTTTCTTCATCTGTGAAATAGAAAGGTTAAGGTAGATTATTTCTATGGATTTTTCCCCCCTCTATAATCCAGTGACTGTGTTAAGCCTGACATCTAACCAGAACTTTGCAGACATTCTCTAATGCAATGCCCATTCTATATGTGGAGGTTTTGGACAATATAAATCTTATTATAGTTTTGAAATGGAGATCTTTAATGAAAAGGCTATATGACCAAATTTTCTCTTAGCTTTTCAGAATCATACTTTCTTCATTTCTGTGCACATTATTGTTTGATTCAGGGTTCTTTCCTCTCTTCTAGCATTCTTCTTTCAGCCTTCTAGTTTGTCACTTCTAATTTTGATTCATAGCACAATGAGCATGAGCAATCCTACATAATAAAAGACTAATATACAAATTGACTGAGTGGTGGAACAACTGTTCACTATGATGTGCACTGACCACCAGGGGACAAACATTCAACACAGGAGCTGCCTCCTGGTGGTCAGTGTGCTCCCACAGGGGGAGGACCACTCAGCCAGAAGCTAGGCTCGTGTCTGGTGAGCATAGTGATGGTGGCAGGAGCCTCTCCTACCTCTACAGCAATGCTAGGGCCTCCTCAGGGGATGTCCGACTGCCGTCTTAGGCTCACTCCTCACCAGCAGTCTAACATCCCCCGATGGGGGTCCCAGACTGTGAGGGGGTACAGGCCAGGTTGAGGGACTCCCACCTCGTACCTCCAGTGCACGAATGCTGTGCACTGGGCCTCTAGTACATAATAAAAATAGTAACACACATGTACATGAGCATACACTCATATACCCTCATTTAATTCTCATAAGAACTCCATGGATTAGACATTATTGTCCCCATGTTGTCTACATAAGTAAGAAAGATAAAGAAACTTTCTAAGGTCACAGAGTTAGCCAGTGGCAAGTCACTACTGCAACCCAGGTATTTTTGACACCAAACTCTGTGCTCAATCAGAAAAAAAATTGTAGCAAAAGCGGCATCAAGTTTTCAAATTTCACTTTTATTGCCATGACAGGGAATTGCTGTTGTAAGTGGAAGGGAACATGGGAAAAGCCTAGAGAGGACTCTTCACCTGTCTGGGTTGGCATTCCCTATTCTTAGATGTGTTGTCTGGTCCTACCTAAAGGGTCTTCTGTCTCCAAACTCCACATGTGTGGCATTTCAACAGGAGTTACCCTTTTGTGAACTGTCTTCATCTACTCTCCAAGGAAAGTTCTTTAGAGTAGTAGATAGTCCAGCTTTTGCAAATCAAGCATTACAGTTTTCAGGTACAGAAGTAGAACTCTTGTCACAATGAGTTGTTTGAGTTGGCTGGATTCAAATATGAGTGACAAGAAAGTCCCTGCAACATAGTTCAGGAATTGAAGGTGAGGCTTTGGGATCTGACTGCCCGGTATTGATCCTGGAACTACAACTGTCTAACAGTCAAGTGCTTATCATCTCTATGCTGCCCTTTCATGACCTGTAAAGTATAGATTGAACATAATACCTACTTCACTGGGTTTTTGTGAGGATAAATGCCTTAAAACAGTGCCAGGCACTGTGTAAATAATTGCTTAGTGTGCTTTTGATTAAAATAATAGAACACTTCCAACTATTCTTTTCCATTGACACATGCTGACTCAGCCAAATATTTCCTTACCAAATTAATAGTTAAGGAAGTATGGATAGCCAGGGACACCAATGCCATGCGATAGAAATAGCCAGAGTTTTGTAATCTTTTTCTGTTATCCATGATTGTATAACAAGACTCATTAAAACTTAGTAGTTTAGAACAAAAATGCCTTTTTTTGTTTCTTCTTGTTTGCCCACGATTGGCAATTTGGGTAGGGCTTAATGGGAATGGCTCATATATGCTTCATGCTGTGTTGGCTATGGCAGCTTGAATGGGCCCGGTGCTAACTCCCATTCTCCATGGGTTCTCTCTTCAATGGTATAATTTTACTTCACATAGTCACTGCCTTACAAGAGTGAAAGCAAACATAGTCAGGCTTCTTAAGGCCTGATCTTCAAAGTGGCATAACATTACTTATGCTCTATCCTATTGGCCAAAGCTCTCACAAAACTATCTCAGATTCAAGAGAAGGAACATTAGTTTCCACATCTAGACGGGAGCAGTGGCATGTACATACAGTGCAGGAAGGAGTTGCTAGTGGCCATCTTTGTAGTAGCAATTGGAACTTCCTGAGCTTCATTTTAATTCCGTCCACCTGATACTTAAGGAAATTCTGTAACTCTCAATTTCTTCGTCTTTAAAATAGCTCATTTTAAGATTGTGAAGATTAATATAAATGATGCATATGAAGTGTCTAACACAGTTCTTCATTAATAGAAAATGCTAAGCACATACTTATTTTTTCCTGTAATACCTTCCCGAAGGGCAAATCAAAGTGTAGAGTATGCCTTCTATAAAGAGAGTAATAATCTTTCTGCTCACCACTGAGCTTCTCCAGCTGAAAATATATTAACCATCTGAATAATTTAACACCTTAAAACACAGAGTGCCACTACCATAGTTTTGGTTTGTGTTTTGTCACTTATATTTAAAGTTGATATTTGTTTGCTCTAGCTCTGTCTTGTTAACACATGGCAAGTTTCTGCCAATTGAAGCCTCTAATTGTGTGACTGTCTATTTCTTTAAGGCACCCCCAGGGTAGCCCAGAGTGAGTGTAATCTCTGCCTACTAGCCTGTCATTTGTCAAACCGTCTCAAACATATAATTCATAGTGAGGAATATCATGCAGCATTTTCACATGGACGTGGTAATTAAAGGGACAGAGACATCATTTCAGTCAGAGAGATTCGCTGCAATATGGTAGGCCCACAAGCAACTCTCACTACATCGTCGCAGTCCCGGTGATCAGCCAGATGCCTTTTTGTTCCCCTTATAGCCATCATTTTTGTCTAAATCCTTCTGATCAGACCTCCTCCAAATACCCTAACAAACGGGATTAGTCAGTAGTTATTGTAAGTTTTATATTTTTATGGTAGCCCAGCCCGTAAAAGAGAGGTTACTGGATTTTTAAATCTGAGGAAATAAATTTTTCTTGTAACTCATTTTGCTAAACTACAGCACCGACTATGAAAATATCACAATTATTGACTACAAAAACAACACAGAGAAATTAACTTCACAGCCTGTTTCAGAGGAGAGAAATTTTCTAGCCTTTCACCAGAGTTTTTCTTTCTGACATTATAGAGCTTCTTAATATTTAAAACTCCTCATTTAAGTCAGGCAGGCTAAGATGAATTTGAATAATTTGAATTTGAGGTCCTGTCAGTGTGTAGTACAGGTGCAGTGTGGTGGGCACTTACTTCTCACTAGTGAGTGTTTATCACAAATGATGAAATAAGTATGCTGGCAATTAGAGGCATTTGGGGGATGTAAAATGGAACCTTTTGGAATCGGATTTGGAAGTAACTGCTCTGTTCTCCGTGATTGATCAGCCTTAGGCAGTATTATAGTTTTTCATTAATGTTGCCATTTAGTTTCATAGGATTGGCCCACACTCTTTGTTTCTACAAAAAAAAAAAAGAAAGAAAAGAAAAAAAGGTCACTCAATTTCTTCCCCATCTTTCTTTTCTTATTTCCCCTGAGTTCTGGACTTAGAAATCTAAGTGCACCTTAATGATCTGGAACTAAAACCTCTTCTATCCCAGGGACGAGACTGAGAAAGCCCTGCGAACTCCAGCGTATTTTTATAAGCTTGGGTCTAATCTGGCTGCAGAAAAACACTAGGGGAACCATAACAACCCAGGGTCAGCATCGGAGCAGCCATCTCTACCGCATTTTACGTCCAGAGTGCCGCTAAAATAGTCAATAAGTAAATGTGCTAATGGAGGTTTTCGTGTATGTTACATTTCTGTGTTCTGTGTGGAGTACCCTCGGAAACAAATATGTATGTACTGCTGACATAAAAAAATAGATATTTCAGATCAACAGTTAATCTTTAATCGTGGAAGAATCTGCCTGCCCCTTCATTCCCTTTAAACCAATGGACTGTCATGCTTCTTGGGCTTTTGAAAGGTCTTAAGAAATGTATTGCCCCAGCTTCCCTCTGGTATCTAGAAGCTTAAATAGCTAAATAGCCCACGTGCGCACGCACTTTTCTTACTGCCTCCAGTGCTTTTGTTGAAGAATATCTATGGGCTTGACTGTGTTTCCTGGCTCCAAATTCTGGATGCTCGACCGGAAGCACAATTCCCTCTGACACTAAGAGATTCGAAATGGCATTCTGCAGACTTATGGCTGCCAACCTTCTTTTTATTGGGCATTGACCTCATCCTGTAGGTTTAGTGTGAATAATACACAGCCCTCTATTTTATGACACAGCACGTCACCACCTTTATAGTATTGCTGGAATGACATATTTATTCACTACAGACTGTTGACTTGAATGAAAAGTACCATAGAAGAAAGGCATGAGCTTTCTTTTGTTCCTGTTTGTTTATTCCCCTGCATTTGCTCCACCTCCTAACAGCTGGCCTGTGTGCCAGCATAATGCTAATGAGTGTTAGCAGCCCTCTCAGTAGTGATCCCATTTCTCAGATAGCCGATAGGGTATTATCAATGAGGCCACTATTTTAACTTACTAGGGGAAAGAAGTTTGAGCTGTTTAGTCAGAGGTAAATAAAAAATGCTATCTGGACCATGTGTGTAAAATTATCCAGGAAAAAAAGAAAACAGAAAAGCAAGAACAAAATAAACATAGTTTGTCCCTGAGGTCCTTTCTTCCTGTCTTTCAATAGGAGCATGTAGATGGTATGATATGCACCATTATAAATGTAATGTGTCTGTGCTCAAGAAAAGCTTTCTTTGTACCTGTTTGATTTTTAGATTGCCAGTGATGGTGAACAATTGAAGTGCATCTTCTATCCCTACGAAAAGGAGTAAACTAGTTTTCCCATAGTCTGTCTTAGTATTTCTAAACTCGAGTGCATAATTGTAAGAGATTAAAATCAGATTTCTAGAATCCATATGGGGTTAGAATTGTCTATTGTGACCAAAGTAATTAATGCTAAGCTTTATGGGATTCTTAAAACTATTACCAAACAAATTCTTTAAGTCCTTAAGTCTATGTCTTAAGCCAACTATGAATGCCATCTTCTTCATAGTGGTGATTGTACTCTATTCCTCGAAACAGTCAGACAGGAACTCTCCCTTAAGATATCCCATAACATTATTGTGATTTTTCCATTCCAAGAATTGAAATTTTTTTTAAATGTCATTTTTGAGAATCAAAGGTTAGTGTCTTTTTATTAAGGGCTCACATTTAATCAGAAGACCGAGTACAAAAGCATTTTGAGTGCAAGATATGTGCTGGGCATCATACTTTTCCACTATTTGGAAAAGTTATCCTTCATTCCTTAGAATGCAGCTCTGGGAAGGATGTACCTGCAGCTGAGAAAAGGGAGAGAGAGAGGAAGAAGACATTGCAGACCAGGTAGATTAGTGGAATCAATCCTGGAATTAAATCCAGATGCCTGCTCATTTCAAATAGTCAAGGAAATCAAAGTGGGTTTCCCCCCAACATTATTGAGTTATAATTGATGAGTAAAACTATAAGATATTAAAGTGTACCATGTGCTGATTTGGTATACCTGTACCTTGTGAAAGGGGTCCCTTCCTAACACATTCAGCACTTCACATATTCATCTTTTTCTGCTTTGGGTGAGAACAATTACAATGCAATCTCTTAGCAAATTTCAATTATACAATACAATGGTGTCAACTATAGTCACCATATTTTACATTAGATCCTCAAGTCTTATTCATCTTACAGATAAAAATTTGTCTTGTTCACCAGCCTCTCCATTTCTCCTGTCCCTTCCAATGACTTTGCTACTCTGTTTCCATGATTTTGATTTTTTTTAGATTTTACATATAAGTGCAATATTTCTTTTTTTCTCTCAAAGTAAATAATATTCCATGGTGAATACTATTCCATTCTGTTCCACATCTTCTTTATGCATTTATCTATTGGCTAGAGGCCTGGTGCCGAAATTCATGCACGAGGCTGTGTGTGTGTCCCTCAGCCCAGCCTGCATCCTCTCCAATCTGGGACCCCTCGAGGGATGTCCAACTGCACGTTTACGTCTGATCCTGGGTGGGATTGGTCCTAAACGGGCAGTCAGACAGCCCTCTTACAATCCAGAACTGTTGGCTCCCAACTGCTCAACAGCTTTCCTGCCTGCCTGATTGCCCCTAACCCAGCAGTTCTCAACCTGTGGGTCATGTCCCCTTTGGGGGTCAAATGACCCTTTCACAGGGGTCGCCTAAATACATCCTGCATATCAGATATTTACATTACAATTCATAACAGTAGCAAAATGACAGTTATGAAGTAGCAGCAAAAATAATTTTATGGTTGGGGCGTCACCACATGAGGAACTATATTAAAGGGTAGTGGCATTAGGAAGTTGAGAACCACTGCCCTAACTGCTTCTGCCTGCCAGCCTGATCAGTGCCTAACTGCTCCCCTGCTGGCCCAATTGCCCCCAACTTCCCTTCCCTGATGGCCTTGTTGCCCCTAACTGCCCTTCCTTGCATGCCTGGTACTCCCAAATTGCCCTCCCCTGCAGGCCTGGTCCCCCCAACTATCCTCCCCTGCAGGCCAGCTCCCCCCTAACTGTCCTCCCCTGCAGGCCTGGTTCCCCACAACCGCCCTCCCCTGCTGGCCTTCTTATGGAAGCCATCTTGTGTCCACAGGGAGGCGGCCATTTTTAATCACATAGGGATGGCCATATTGTGAGTTGGCGTGATGGTCAATTTGCATATTACCTCTTTATTAGATAGGACTAGTGGCTCAGTGCACAAAATTCATACACATTAAAAAGGAATTAATTAGAGGAAATATTTTAATATTGCTATTTCCCTTTTCTCTATAATAGAAGTGTCAGAGATGAAAGAAAATTAGTAAAATGTATATGAAAATCTCCCTTCTGTCAGAGTCTAGGGTATACCATGGGACCCAGAGTCAAGTCCCCATCCACCTGCATGCACTTCAAAATCACAGGAGATTCAGACCCAGCCAGCCCTGCCCCTGTCAAGCCCCTCTGAGCAAGGGGATGCAGCCTCAGGTTCCCCAGTATGGTTCCAGGTGGTGTGCACAGTCTCAGGTGCCCTGTTAAGTCCCGCCAGGTGGGGGGCATGGCTTCAGTTCCCCTGGCCTGGCACCAGGATGGTGGGTGTGGCCTGAGTTCCCTGGGCCTGAGTCCAGCCCGCTGGGCTGGGGGCACAGCCTTAATTCCCCTACCCCAGCCATTCACCATGCAGCCTCAGGTCCCAATTATTGGGTCATTGCGTGACGGTGTCCTGAGCAATATGCATATTATCCTATTATTAAATAGATGACACTTAGGTTGTTTCCATATCTTGACTATTGAGAATAATGCTGCAATATAAATCTAAGTCTATAGACTTTACCTTCTCCATATTTTTTCAATTAAATTGATTTTCTTTTTGAAATCTGAAAATGATTCTAGGAGATCACCTAATTGAAGCTAGAAGAAATACTAGTGTTCTTAGCTTTAGTTTTAAAAAGCCTGGGTCCTCTTGCCATTTTCTACTTGTATTGTTTAGTGCTGTGGGTTGTTTTTAATGTTTTATTTGTTGTTGTGTTGTATGGGTTCTTTATAAACTTTTATTATTAACCCCTAGTGTTGGCAAGGATATAGAGAAAATGGAATCCTCATGCACTATTAGTGGGAATGCAGTTTGGAGCAGCCACGATGAGGAAGAGTATGAAGGTTCCTCAAAAAATTAAAACTGGAATTGCCTTATGACTCATTGATTCCACTTCAGGGTATATATCTAAAGAAACCTAAAACACTAATTTGAAAGGAAATATGAACCCCTATGTTTATTGCAGGTTTATTTATTTATTTTTTTTACTGTTGAGAGCATTACAGATGTCCCCCTCCCCCTTCCCCATTGCTCCCCTACACCCAGTCCCGCACCCCCATCCATGCCTCCACCACCCTACTGTCTGTGTCCAAAGGTAAGATCTTTGGTTAATCTCTTCCCACCACCTCCCCACTTTCCCCTGAGGTTCCTCGGTCTGTTCCATGCTTCCATGCCTCTGATTCTGTTTTATTCACCATTTTATGTTGTTCATTAGATTTTTTGTTTGTTTATTTTAAATTTTAGATTCAATTGTTGATAAATATGTATTTGTTGCCATTTTATTGTTCATATTTTTACCTCCTCCTCCTCCTCCTCCTCCACTTCCTCCTCCATTTCCTCCTCCTCTTCTTCCTCCTCTTCCTCCTCTTCCTTCTTTTTCTTCTCCAATACCCTCCAACATTTCGTATAACACTGGTTTTTATTAACTCCTTTAGCTTTTTCTTATTTGTGAAGCTCTTTATATGACTTTCAATTGTAAATGAGAGCTTTGCTGGGTAATGTAATTTTGGTTGTAGGTCCTTACTATTCATCACTCTAAATATTTTTTGCCGCTCCCTCTGGCCTGTAAAGTTACTGTTGAGAAATCAGCTGACAGTCATATGGGCACTCCCTTGTAGGTAACTAACTGCTTTTCTCTTGCTGCTTTTAAGATCCTCTCTTTATCTTTAACCCTTGGCATTTCATTATTTATAATAGCCAAGATATGGAAACAAATCAAGTGCCCACCAATAGACAAGTTGATTAAAAATCATGGTACATATATACAGCGGAATATTATTTGACCATAAAAATAATAAAATCTTACCATTTGCAGCAGCACGGATGGACCTGGAGGATATTTTTCTAGGTGAAATAAGTCAAAGGAAGACCAATGCCATATGACCTCACTTATATGTGGAGTCTGAAGAGCAAAATAAATAAACAAAGAAAATTGAAAAAATTGAAACAGACTCATAGATGCAGAGAACAGACTAATGATTGCCAGATGGGAGAGGGTTTGGGGAGATGGATGAAAAAGATTAAAGGGTTAGAGAAGTACAAATTGGTACTTATACAGTAAATAATCCTGGGATGTAAAGTACAGCATAGAGAATATAGTCAGTAATATTGTAATAACTATATGTGGTGCCAGGTGGATACTGGAAACATTGGGGGACCACTTTGTAATGTTTACGATTATCTAATCACTATGCTGTACTCCTGAAACTAATAAAAATAATATTGAATGTAAATTTTCATTAAAAAATTAATAAAAAACCTGGGACCTCTGAAGTGGCCCATTTCCTCTATTCAGTATTATTCAAGCCTCTTCAACTATTCAGTTCACACTTGGTCCAAAAATGAAGTAGATGAGCACAAGAACAAGAATACTGCCAAGTCATGCAGTATTTTCAAATGTTGAGAATTTAGGCCAAAGATTTAAAAGAAAAACACTTAAACACTTAAAGGATAGAAAAGACATTATTTATATGCCTCTGTGTGTGTGTGTGTGTGTGTGTGTGTATTGTGGCAGAATGGATATGTCTAATCTTAGCATCAGAACAATAGGCACAAGTAGGAATGTATTCTATACACCCCCTTATCAACAAATTACTTAGAAGTAAAGAGTTACAATAGTTAGAAAAGTGATAGAACTCTCAAAAGTACATGAAATAGGGTACGTAAATTACAAAACATAACTGGGTTTTCTTAATACTGTGATGGTAGTGTGGAAGTGACAGTCAAAGTCAAAGAAAAGGCTAAGTCAGCATCGTTTTGGGGTGGCTTGGTTTTTACCCCCAGAAGAAGTCCAGCAGGGATGATTGCACAGCATGATTCGCATTGAAACCAGCCTCTCTCCTGTGTGTGCTATGGAGATTAGGAGCCAAACGTATCTGGTTCTCCTTCTGCCTGGACCTGTGTGATCCTGGACAGGTTGGAACAGCTTTCTGATTCTGTGTTTCCTCACATACATAATGACAGTGCTGAAATCAACTCTATGATGTGTGAGTTTTGCTGAGATTTGGTATTTATCTGGCACATGGTAGACAAAACTCTTGTTTTCCTTATCCTAATTCTTGTGTTTGTATATACAGAGTTTTTTCTTACTATGAATTCTTAACACATTTCAATAATAATAAAAGAAGGTTGTATTACTAATAATATAATCTAGTTTGTTTATTTTTCCTAAAATCAATCTAAAATAGATTTACAAACTAGTTATCTATCCCTAAAGTGGAAAAAAACAGCCTACTGAGTATTTTGGGTTAAGATTGTTTGTATGCTATCTCAAGACACCTGACAATATTGTAATTATAAAATTAAGTAAATAGGAGTATCTTTTGCTAGTTTTATAAAATCCAGGAAATCTGTCCTCTCCAAGCTCTGATTGTTTCCATGTAAGTCAGTTCATTTGTGAGCTTATCCTCTCTCATCTATAAAATGAAGATGATGGCACTTATTTTTGGCAATGTTGTCAATTTTTCAATTCCTAGGAATTTGAAAGAGCATTAACTATTGCACACTTTCAAAATACTTATTTTTAATAGCACAAAGGCTGTATTTATAATTCAGGAGTTCTGAATTTTTCATGCTTATTTTCATTAATTCATATTCTATGCTTAAGTGCCCAGTTTTTCTTTATTCACTGGACTTAGAAGAGGTTTTTCTTTTTTTAATTTCTCTTAAGTAATACAACTTTCTCAATGATATATTTCATAAATCTTTGTGTATGTCTCTGAGGAACATTCTTATAAGGGATATGTTTTAGACTCTATTGTCTTTTGTGGCTCTCTGCCAAAAAACCCAGCTGATTTCATTTAGATTTCCTATCTACTGGCTATAGTAGCTCCAAGCACAAAAGAAATAGAGGCTTTTGTTTTACAGAAGGTTCCATGGGAGTACTACAAAGTCCAAAAAAACAAAAAATGCAGAAAGAATTAAGGATAATCAAAGATAAAGAATTTGACCTTTGAGTAGGTTAAATTCTTTTGTAAGAGCAGGGAAAGAACAAAAGTCCTAAAAGAGCATGTTTGGGTTTTGCCTCCATTATGTGGGTGAAATAAAACAAATGACACACCAATCTTTAAAAGCTACTTTCAGTTTACTTACAATTAAGTCGGTTTGTTGGTAAGTCTAAATGCTGCTAGCATAAAAGCCTTCCTACTGAGAGGTAGAATATACACACTGTCTTCCTAGCATTTTTCTCCATTTTTCTTTCCCTTTATTCTTATTTCTTTTTAGTTTATTTTACAGAACTTTTCCCAAGACTTTACAGTCTATATTTTATTTTAGCAAGTGGACCCGAAAAGCATCTATTCATGTACCTAAAGTATAATTTTGAGAAAACTAACACACAAAAAATGAAGTTTGAAAATGATAGATTATAAAAAAATTGCTAAAGAACCATTTTTTTTTTAGTATGATGATATGAAGGTGTGTGTGTGTGTTATTGTTTTTAATCCAGGAAGGTTTGCTTTTTATTTTTTCTTCTGTTTCGCATAAATTACTCATCATTGTGAGCCATTCAGCAGTGCCCCACAAAAGTACAAACATAAAGCTCTCCGGTCTGGGCAAGAAGAACCCTGTAAATTGAAATGGTAAGATTTTCCCCATAAGTTGGTTTGAGCTGTCAGAAGGATAATTAGATAATTAGGTGTTATTTTCACTGGAATTGAAGAAGGACCTATAATGTCATTATTAGGTTGTGTTTTTGTTCTTTTGTTTTTTTTTTCATTTTGAAACTAAAGTTGTGCATGATAATCACTATTTTGCTGCATCAACTGAAAATCAAACTGCTATTTGCATAGGCATTTGGATCTGATGTGGTGAAGACAGGAAGGGGATTTATAGTTCAACTTTAAATAATGAGCCCCCCCAAAGAGACCCTTTAACAATGAAAATCTCCAACAGAGTCAGTGTTACCAAGTTTTTTTCCTTCTTGGTAGCCTGAATTCATTGGCATGCAGCCACTAGAAATTAAGACCCTGTTTCCTTGGCAACAATAACATTTTATAAGTCTGCACAAGAGCTCCCTCATCCAGATTGCTAGCTATGCAAGTAAAGTTCCACAAAGAATTTGCCTCGGAATAAAAGAATAAAAGAGAGACCATCCTCATCTATTGTGACAGGCTTTAAAGGTATTATTTGCAGTACCTCCAATGGACACAGTGTTCTGACGATGAACTGGATTACCTTAGATTGGTTTTCCACTTTTTTTTTTTTTTTTTTTTTTAGCTTGGGATAGTAGTCTAGGGTTTTATAGTCTATTTGGTTCCACCCTCAGTTCCATTAGCATCCATCCTACTTCTTAGCAGGATGTTTTAGGAGAAAATTTATTTCACTTGTCATATCACTTTTTAAGTAACCACTCCCAAGTAAATTTAAGTGTGGTTCAAAGCTTTCAAAATTAAGCTGCATTTTTAACTTTTTCCACTGTGACCCTATCATCTCCATGAAGAAAGGAAAATAGTGTTTTAACCTGTTCTCTGATCTGTAAAATAAATGGAGGTTGGATTGTTTCATATCTGACTAGAAACTTGGAAGGTATTTTGTTTGTTTTGCACAGGCAATTTATCCATATTTCTAAGAGTAAAAGTAATAGAGGTGATTGATTTTAGATTTTACTAAATACAGAATGATAAATACATTTTAGACCTTTAACTAATCAAGTCCTATATAACATTTGCTAAAAATAGTGAGCCAAACTGTATATCAGTGGGAAGAATTAGATCTCGGTCACCAGGTATTATAAAAAGTCAATAAAATTACTATTCATTGAGTGTTCATGCTATGGCACCCACATTGCCAAGTACTTTACTCAGATACTTTATTTAATCATCACCACACCCTTATAAATCATATATTAGTATTACTATTTTTATAATTATTAATATTATTACTATGCTCATTTTTAAAATGAAGAAATAGAGAATTATAATTTAAAAACTTGCCAAAGGTAACATATGCATTAATTAGTAAAGTTATGATTCAATTCTAGGCAGTCAAGGCCTAGACTCTATGCTTTTAACTACTTTTTTCGGTAAAGAATTTGGTCTTTTAAAGTAAATTTATCTAAATTCCTTCTAGTTTCCCTTTTGAAAATGAGACCAGCTAGTGACTGTAGTTTGTAAAGAATCTAATATGAACCAATTTGCATATAGTTTGAACCCATAACCTCAGCCTTTTCAACAATGGGTCTCTAATTCCCTGAGCCAACACAGGGCTGCATTTTATACAGATAATTTCTAATGCATGAATGCTGGAATTCCAAAACAGGTTCAAATGGATTCACTGATAATGAACTGGGAACTGTAACTTTATTCTGTAGGATTTTTTAAATTAATACTTTACATTAACCCCCTAGGAATTCAACTCATTTAGTCCTAAGAATTCATATTTGTTCAGCTGATAAATGTATTTCCAAGTTCTTAATGTGTACAAAGTTTAGGCTCTGAGCAAATGGTCCAAATACAGTTCCAGCATTCAAAGGGAGATTGCTATCCTAGGTGCTGAAATTGTTCGATCTAACTATGGTTACTTTTCACGACTTAGATTTTGCTGAAATTTAATTAAATTATATTCTTTAATTATCATACTAGAGGTCCAGCGCACAAAAATTTGTTCACTTGAGGGGAATGGTCCCTCAGCCCTGCCTGTGCCCTCTCGCAATCTGGGAACCCTCGGGAGATGTTCACCTGTTAGCTAATGCCTGCTCCCCAGGGGATTGAGCCTAAGCTGGCAGTCAGATATCTCTCTGGCAGCACAGGAGCCCTCGGGGGATGTCCACTTGCCAGCAGGGACCAGCCTAAGCTGCAGTCAGACATTCTTAGCATTGCTGAGGAGGCGGAAGAGGCTCCCACCACTACCTTTGTACTGGCAGCCATCAGCCTGGCTGTGGCTGAGCAGAGCTCCCCCTGTGGGAGTGCATTGACAACCAGGGGGCAGCTCCTGCATTGAGTGTCTGCCCTCTGGTGGTCAGTGTGTGTCATAGTGACCAGTCATTGCCAGTTATTCTGCTGTTAGAGTCAATTTGCATATTACCCTTTTATTATACAGGATAGAGGCCTGGTACATGAGTAGGAGCCAGCTGGTTTGCCCTGAAGGGTGTCCCAGATCAGGGTGGGGGTCCTGCTAGGATGCCTGGCCAGCTTGGGTAAGCAGCTGAAGGCCATTTTCAGGCTGGCCACACCCCCTTCAGGGAGGGAGGGTCCTCCCACTGGGGTGCCTAGCCAGCCTGGGTAAGAGGCTGATGGTTGTTTATAGGCTTGCCGTAGTTTCTTCAGGGTGGGGGGTCCCCACTGGGGTGCCTGGCCACCCTTGGTGAGGGGCTGATGGCTGTTTTCAGGGTGGCCAAGCCCCCCAGTGGGAACCCTCAACCCATGAGGGTGTGGGCAGCCTGGTGAGGGACTGATGGCTCTTTGTAGGCTGGCCACAGCCCCTTTATGGTGGGGGTCCTGCTGAGGTGCCTGGCCGGTCTGAGTGAGGGGGTGAGGGATATTTTCAGAGTGGCCAAACTCTCTTCAGGATGGGGGTTCCTGCTGCAGTGTCTGGCCAGCCTGGGTGAGGGGCTGATGGCTGTTTGTAGGCTGGCCACGGCCCCCAGGAACTCAAGCTCCCAGCAAGGCTGGCTGGAAGCAGGTATCTGGGATTTCTTTATCTTCTATAGTTGAAACTTTATTGCCTTGAGCAGAGGCCACAGCTGGCCAGGGCAGGAGGGAAGCTTGGCTTCTTCTATCGCAGGGGCAACCAAGCCTCTTACTTGCTTCAGCTCTGTGTCTGCTGGCCGCCATCTTGGTTGGGTTAATTTGCATATAGTTGCTCTTATTGGCTGGTGGGCATGACTTTGTGTGTAGCACAGTGACACCAATTTGCATGTTTCTCTTTTATTAGTGTAGATACTCAGAGAAGAAACAAGCCTATTTTTTAAGAAGCCCTATTTTAAAATGTATTGCTAGTGGTAAAATTTTATAACCAAGATTTTCTTGAAGTCATATTGTTAAAAATTTAAAGACTAAGGACAACTTGTTTTTAAATTAATTTCAAAGCCCTCACTATAAATATGAAACATCAAGTTCTATATAAAATATCATGTATGTAAGAGAATTTTATGTTTGTTTTTTGCCTTCTATCACTAAGTAGGAGAGAGTTATTTTCCCATTTATATCCCAGGTTTGTGGCAAGGATAATTTATATCTTTTTTAAAAATATATTTTATTGATTTTTTTACAAAGAGGAAAGGAGAAGAATAGAGAGTTAAAAACATTGATGAGAAACATTGATTAGCTGCCTCCTGCACACCCTCTACTGGGGATGTGCCTGCAACCAAGGTACATGCCTTTGACTGGAATCGAACTTGAGATCCTTCAGGCCACAGACCGACGCTCTATTAACTGAACCAAACTGGTTAGGGCAGATCATTTATATTTTGCAATATATTTATTATACATATGTATTTTGTCCTCTGCTAGTTTATACTCCATATCCTACATAATAAAAGTCTAATATGCTAAGTGTCCGGTGATCTAATTGGCCATTCAACCAATCAAAGAGTAATATGCTAATGATATGCTAAGGCCATTCAACTGATTGCTATGACATGCACTGACCACTAGGGGGCAGACACTCTGACTAGTAGGTTAGCATGCTGCTGAGGTCTGGCCAGTTGGGACTGAGCAAGATGGGCCGGACATGCCCTGGAACCCTCCTGTGGTCTCTCTCCAGCCCTGATTGTTCACCTGCGGGGTCTCTCAGCCTGGCCTACACCCTCTAGCAATCTGGGACCTCTTAGAGGATGTTGGAGAGCTGGTTTCAGCATGATGGCGGAATGACTGGTTGCTATGATGTGCACTGACCACCAGGGGCAGACACTCAATGCAGGAGCTGCCCCCTGGTGGTCAGTGCGCTCCCATAGGGGGAGTGCTGCTCAGCCTGAAGCCGGGCTCATGGCTGGTGAGCACAGCCATGGTGGCAGGAGCTTCTCTTGCCCCACAGCCACACTAAGGATGTCCTCCATGGGATCCCAGACTGTGAGAGGGTACATGCTGGGTTGAGGGACCCCTCACCCTCAGTGCACAAATTTTGTGCACTAGGCCTTTAGTACTAGATAAAAACCTTGCACGATGTATTTTAGTAAATCTTCTAAAAAATTAATACAACATAGTAAGCATCAGTTAACTTGAATGCATATACACCTGCATGTGTATACTGCAGTTGGAACTTACCTCTGTTCTTCTGTGAAGATTGCATACTAGTTACTAAGCCTTCAAAAATTTACAATGACCCATCTTCTTCTCATCATGCTCATTGTCAAGCTCTTTGGCTCCTTACATCCACCATCCTTCTCCTTGACACCCTAAAGTGGATAACATATTAAATATGTTATTGCACTGTTAAAAGCACTGCCCTATCCTTATTAAACTAGCATTATTTTATAATTTAATTTAGATTAAAACAATAATTTAGGTTCTAAAAATCTAGAGACAACTTGATATTTTGTATTATATATTACACTAGAATCCTGGTGCACAAAATTCATGCACAGGTAGGGTCCCTAGGCCTGGCCAGTGATCAGGGCCAATCAAGGCCCTCTGGCTGCTGGCCAGAACTTTCCTTCATTCCACACTGCCCCCTGGGGGTCAGTTCATATCATAGTGAGCGATTGAACTCAGTTTCTCAGTTAACTTCCTGAGGGGACACTTTTCACATTAGCTTTTTATATATATAGATATGACCCAAGAAGGTCAAATTAATGTCAATAAAATCTATCCACTTTGAGAAGATGTGCAATAGTTTTCTGTCAGTCCCCCACACTCAATCCACACTCCTGCATGCTGACTCTTTCATGCTTCATGCCTTTATTTTTTTTCAATTCCCACTTTTGTTATTGTTATACTCTTCAGTCTGGTCTTACTAATAAATAATTATTCTGGAAAATGTGACTCAAATACCACCTTTATATAACATGACTTCTCCAGGAATTATATATCTCTATCTCCTATATACCCCTCAAAATCCCTGTAAATCTCTATGGCATCATTCTTTTCTATGTTCAATAAGGGAGACTAACTTCACTTCATTGAGCAATTAATATAGAAGTCCTTTACATGTTATTTCATTAAATGATGTTGGTTGCACTACAATTATCAATCTCCCTCATTTTCAGTAGCTCTCAAGCTCCTTGGGGAAAAGGATAGCAAATATTTGTTGAATAAATAAATAAGTGGATAATTAGAAGAGCAATTACTGTGAACTGACCACATTCACTCTGATTATTACCTTTCTAAAACATGATTATAAGATAATGAGATATCTGGACAGAGTTTGAAATGCCCTGGAGCCATTTTTCTCCATGCAATTCCAATAGGATCACACCGGAGAAATCAACTTTTTCATTTTTATTTTATTTTATTTTATTTTATTTTATTTTATTTTATTTTATTTTATTTTATTTTATAGCATGGAGTGGAAGACAAAGCACAGGCTTAAGTCTCAGGCTTGAAATGGCTTCAAGGCTGATTCCCAGTGTGAACCTCAGCATTCTATTATCTGGTTTCCTTGTCTGCAAAACATGAGCAAAATATCTTGTAGGGAATATCCAACAAAGCGCTCCGAATGGTGTTTGATACTGAATAAGTATTTAAGAACTACTTATTAGTTTTCATCCTTTGAGACCCTTGTTTCCAGGAACTAATGAGCCCATGTTGATTCTGTACTATTTATTGCTTTTTCTTATTCCTAACAATCCTAACAAGAAAAATATTCTGGGCAGCCCTGACAGGCCGCTGGCTCAGAAAACTACACTCCTGAATGGGAGTCCAATGCTTCTCTCTCTTCCCTCTATCCTTGCTAGGTTTGATGTTGCTCTCAGGCCTTACCGAGTGAGATGAAGGTGCCATAAAGTATGTTCCAGGGATCAATGGCCAGTGTACGGAGAAAGGAATTCCCCAGTGCACTGGCCTGACAGGAAGGGTCAGAGCATTATGTCACTGCCTCAGGTGTGACATGCTGTCTAATAGTTCTGCACACCTGGCTTTCTGCAACTCTTCAAAGGAAATTTTATCTTAGAAGAGAGAGAGTTGGCTTACACCCCTTCCTCCAGTCTTGTCATAGGGAAAATATTCTAATCACAACTTTAAAGGGACTTCAGAGTCTGTGTTCCCTCTCAAAAGTGGCATTTGGTATTGAGATCCTGGGTTTTGTAGCTGTGAGAGAGCTTTCAACCCTGAGTGCACAGGGAAGGCTCACTCAGGGAACGCTCAATGGCCCATGTGCGCACCCATTTGAACAAGGTCCTGGCAGTGCCGCTGGCTTTTTACTTGCATTTGTGTCTGAGCATCAGAGAGCTAGCACCACTGCTATTCTTGTATTTGTGTTTCTTTTAGAACAGCTCTTCTAGTTGACACTTCAGGCTCTTCAGTTCTATGTCCTAAAATAGGAAGTGGTCCTTGCAATGACTGCCTTTTCTTAGAAGGATCTTCCTGGAGAGGTTTCAGTAGCTCTGAGTTTTAGGCTTTGATCCCTCACCTTTTTCAGAAGTGGTCAAGTATATGAGTTGTTTTATATCTTTAAAAATGCACACACTGGCCCTAGAAATGAAGCATAAATAAGATAAGATGAAGTTTCCATCTGAAATTGTATTGGTGAATGAGCACTGGTTCTCTTAGTGGCTAGGAAAACAGCCTTTCAAATTAATATTCAGAAGCACTCTATCCTGTAACTATCACAAGTAATGCCAAATGTCTGAAAGTAAGACAGTAGGAATTGTTAGAATTAATAGAAGAGGTGGGATGGATCAGAAATATGCAAAGTTAAGAGCCATAGATTTTTTTTAAAATTTTTTTATTGTTGACACTATTACAAGTGTCTCCCATCCTCCATGCTGCCTTTGCCCATCTCTACCCAGCCCCAGTCCCAGCCTCCTGATCTCTTGGCCTTCACCACACTGTTGTCTGTGTCCATGGGCTATGCATATATGTTCACTGGCTAATCTCTTCGCCTTCTTTTAGGTTTTTAAATGTATAAGATACCTTAGAGATTCACTAACTCAACCCCATGATTTCCAGATGTGTTGTTATTGTTTTTTAATTGAGATACAAAGTTAAGTGACTTCCCCCAACTCATGATATAAAATATGAAAGTTTAAATTATAATACTTAAGAAAATTATTTAAATAGCTTTAAATATTATTAAAATATTTTATACATTTTATACACAGTCCTGTGATGGGTACTAGGGATACAGTATTGAACAAAATAAATTGATTTCCTGCCCTATTAGAGGCCTGACTATTGAGAGAGAGACCAAATGGTCATACTTGTAAGTGTGAAGACCCAGCTGTGATGCGTGCTGCGTGTGAGAGGTGCACAGTGAGTGAGACCATATAGTAGAGGCCAGTGTGGCACAGCACCTTTTTACATGCGTCTTGCATTTAATCACCCTATTTCTCCAGCAGTTACTACTACTTGTTTTTTTTTTTTTTTTTTTTTTTTTTTTTTTTTTTTTTTTTTTTGTCTCTTTGGTTTTCACTATTATATTTCTCTTCCCAGACTAGAACCTAAAGCATCACTGAAGCTCTATCTCATTCATAATTATACTCTCAGAGCCTAGACTAGTGCCTGATATAAACAGGACACTAGAGTATATTTGCTGACTAAGGAAGATGGCTTATTCTGGGAAAGCTTCCCTGAGAACACATTTTCTGAGCACTGCCTGCTAATGTGACTTTTCACTAGTACAAAAAGAACACTCCCTCCAAAAAATGAACCATCCGTGGTATTTCAGAACAGGGAAAGCAGAAACAGAATATTTTTGTCTTTAGCTGTTTATACGCAGTCTTACCTTCTCTTGAGATACACATTACTGCATACCCAGAGAACAATGTGTGCCGATCTGCCTTCTGGCTCCAACTGCACTCAGGCGGGGATGATGAGTGTCTCTGCTGTCATGTTTCTGAGGGCATGCATGTGGCAGGTGGGTCAATGCCTAAGCAGAGATGTGGGCAGTTCTATAGAGAGCCCAACAGTTAAAATCTCTCTTTAGCACATTCTGTTTTGGGGGCAGGGAGTTTTACCTTTTATTTTTACCATACTGTATTTTATCTTTCAATTATGAAGAGTGAAAATAGAACAACATTTCTTTCATTTTTTTACTTGCTAGATCTTTATTTTTATCCATAATTGTGATTAGTTTACTTGCTAGATCTTTATTTTTTATCCATAATTGTGATTCATTGAGATTAGTTTATAATTTGCTCATTATTAAATTTGAAAGTTGACATACAATATCATATTAGTTTCAAATGTATAACCCAGTGAATGGACATTATATAACTTACTAAATTATCACCCCAACAAAGCTAGCACCCATCTGACACCAAACAAAGTTACTACATATTATTCACTATATTCCCTATGCTGTGCTTTACATCTCCATGACTATTCTGTAACTACCAAATTGTACTTCTTAATCACGTCACCTTTTTCACCCAGCCACCCCCCCAGCCTCCCAACCTCTGGCAACCACCAGCTCTCTCTCTCTGTCTGAGTCTGTTTCAATTTTATTTGTTCATGTATTTTGTTTTTTAGATTCCATATGTAAGTGAGATCATACAGTATATATATTTCTGTTTCACTTGGCATAATACCCTCTAGGCCCATCTATGTTTTCCAAATGGTAATATTTCATTCTTTGTTTTTAAATATATTTTATTGATTTTTTAGAGAGGAAGGGAGAGGGATAGAGAATTAGAAACATCGATGAGAGAAAAACACCGATCAGCTGCCTCCTGCACATCCCCCTACTGGGGATGTGCCTGCAACCAAGGTATATACCCTTGACTGGAATCAAACCCAGGACCCTTCAGTCCGCAGGCTGATGCTCTAACCACTGCGCAAACCAGTCAGGGCAGATTTCATTCTTTTCATAGCTGCATAATATTCAACTATTTACATGTACCACTGACTTTTTAATCCAATCATCTATTGAAGGGCACTTGGGTTGCTTCCATAGTTTGGTTATTGCAAATAATGCTACAATGAACATAAGAGTGCATGTATTTTTTTAATTAATGCTTTGAGGTTCTTCTGATAAATTCCCAGAAGTGTAATTGCTAAGTCACAAAGCAGTTCTATTTTTAATTTTCTGAGGAAACTCCATACTATTCTCCATAGTGGCTGCACCAGTCTGCATTTGCACCAACAGTGCCTGAGGGTTTCCTTTCCTCCACATCCTCACCAATACCTGTCATTTGTGGATTTATTGATTATAGCCATTCTGACAGGTGTGAGGTGATACCTCATTGTGATGTTAATTTGCATTTCTTTGAAGTTAGTAACATTGAGCATGTATTTTGGTGTTCTGTATGTCCTCTTTGGAGAAGTCTCTATTTAGGTCCTTTGCCCAGTTTTTAATTTGGTTGTTTGTCTTCCTGTTTTTGAGTAGTATGAAGTCTTTATAAATTTTGACTATTAAGCCCTTATCAGATGTATCATTGGTTAATATGTTCACCCATTTAGTAGGTTGTCTCTTAATATGTTTGATGGTTTTCTTTTTACTTTGATGTAGTCCCATTTGTTTATATTTTCTTTTTGTTTCTCTTGCTCAAGGAGATATATCAGAAAAAAAAAACATATTGCTAAAAGAAATGTCAGACATTTTACTACCCATGTTTTCTTTTAGGATTTTTATGGTTTGAGTCTTACATTTAAGTCTTTAATACATTTTGAGTGTATTGTTATATATGGTGTAAAGAGGTGGTCTAGTTTTTGTTGTTGTTTTGCAAGTATATGTCCAATTTTCCTCATTTCTTTTATGAGAAATATTAATCACATTGGTGTTACCAAAGGAGAAAGAATGTCAAGGTTAGCAAGAATGAATCAGAGTCAGAGTATAGTAAATTCAGGAAGAACTGTACACAGCTTTTTGGAAATAGGTAGAAAGAAAACAGACAGAACTACAGAATGATTGACACTATTTTTATCATAAGAATGGAGAAGCTAAAGTGTTCCATCTTATGATACTGGCGTTATAACTGAGAAAAATAATAATGTAAGAGAAGTGTTCATTAGAGGTAGTGCCCTGAGTGAGCAAAACATTGGAAGAAGGTCTGGAGGAGGAATTTGGATGAGGTTTGTGCCTCAAACCAAAAATGAGATCACAAGAGGGAGAATTTAAATTACTTATGAAAAAGTTCAGTTTAATGTCTGTGCGAGAGAGTAGCTCCGAGAAATGCAGACACAACTGCCAGTCTGTTTAGCATCTCTGCTTCATAGGATTTCTGACTGTTGGCTATGGGGGCATGAGAGCAACCATATTATGTATCTCTCATCATCCAGCAAGCTAATCTGGTCTTGTTTACATGGCGGCTCAGGATTTTAAGAGACTGAATAAATGTAGTCTCCTGGAGCGGGGGTTAACTTACACAGCCTCACTTCTACCTCATTTCATTGGCCAAAACAAGGCAAGGATAAACATAATTCAAGGAATGGAAATACAGACTCGGCATGTCTTGATGAGAGGAGTGGCAATGAACCATGACCATTTTTTAGTTGCCACAGTCCATACAAACAAAAATGCAGATGTATTTTTCTTCACTTTTTAACTTTATGCTTTTCAACTGTCCATAAAAATGGAAGGAATCTCAGATTATATCTTTATAGGTCAAGAACTTTTATGTACTTTAAGTTAGCAGGAATATGTACCAAGAACTGGTGGCTAATATAAAGTTGGAAGAGTCTAGCCAGGGTTTCTTGGTGGTTGAGCATCAGCCTATGAACCAGGAGATCACAGTTTGATCTTGGATCAGGGCACATGCCTCAGTTGCAGGTTCCATCCCTGGTGGGAGGCATGCAGGAGGCAGTTGATCAATGATTCTCTCTCATCATTGATGTTTCTATCTCTTTCTTCCTTTCCCTTTCTCTCTGAAATCAATAAAAATATTTTTAAAGTAGTTGGAAGAATGCTAATGGCCTAGATATAAGCATACTTTAAATTGCACCCAATAGAACATGCAGTAAGTCAAACCAAGGAGTTATCTTGAATTCTCTGTGGATCCTTCGGAGTTCACATCCCAGCATGGCTTCTCGAGCAGAGCTGGGAATAATCCTCTGAAACATGCTACTTTTCCAGTTGTCCGGTTTCCACATCTCAGCTCTTCAGTGAATACGCGCCCACCAGGCTCCCATCGCAGAGTGCCACGTACTTCTCCCTGTGCCTCATTTTTATTGTAGTGATCATAGCCTCAAGCTATTGTGAATAAGAGCTTCAAAAATGTGCTAGTCAACCTTTCCCCCTGTTCATAGGAATGATCAGAAGGGATCACAGTGGTCTGCCTTTTTATAGTCTCAGATGCCCAATGTGTCATTTGAGGCTGTGGGTTTTCAGCATCTGTCAAGTCTGCTTCGAGCTTATGTATAAGCTGCTCAATAAAAACAAAACCCTTGGCCTTGCCATTTGCAGTTTCTCACACTAATCCTTGTAGTGAAACTAATTAAACACAGACAGTGTATTTAAAATTACTGACCTGTTTGCCCTCTTTCCTACATATGACGCCTTTGCAAACATTATCTTGCTTAAGGAGAGTTTGAGTTTTAGAGAATGAAGATCTCTTACATAACTTCATCTTTTACCTCATTTCTGGCAGCGAGAGATCCCCTTTCCTGGTTTGTGTTTCTCCATCAGAATTAATATCTGAATTTAAAATATGATTGTTATTTCCACCCCAGTCTTCCATGCTGCCAGTTTCCCCACATGGCTGTTTTGATCTATCATTCAAGAATATATATACTGCATAAAATTAAAAGCTGTCTTTTCCCTTAGTTCCACCAGAAATATTTTAGAGACAGAAATACAACCTTTTCCAGGGCTGTTTCTAAGCTGGTTTTAATTGACTGCTCCAGCCAGGGACAGACCAAAGCAGCTGTGATTGTAGCCTGGTCTCTGTGGCGGCTGCTAAAGCATTCAAAGCACTGGGTGGGAGGGATCAAGTGGGAATGGAGCAGAGCTGACGGAAAATTGGAAGGCAGAGCTTCTATTTGTCACACTAGCCTACAGGGGCATGCTCACCAGGTTTGTATTCCTGGTGCGTACTCCTAAACGTCCACATAAATTATCTCAGAGAAAACAAGTGGGTTATCAAGATTGACTGTTCTTGACTTCCTGACTTTTCACAAACTCTTCCAAAACTGAATTTATCACTAGTTCAGTTTCAACAGCAGGGTAATGGAAGCTGCACTTGGCTTTTAGCGCTGATAGGTACCATCACCGAGAGGTTCAGCATATACAGCGTAACCAAGACAAGCTGCTATTAAAATAGTTTCACCCTCCCAGAGACAAATATGCCTTTGTCAGTGGGCATTCTTGCAACCACTACCCAAGAGATTTAATTGAAAAGCTTAAAGCACATAGAAGCAGTGGGAGAAATCTCCAGGAATTTGGGAATGATGAAAAAGTTTCATCATTATCAATGAAAGGTTGGTCTCATTTACTCCTCATGCTGTGAAGTATTAGGCTGTACAGCACTTACAACAGAAGCCCTTTCCTCCCCTTAGCAGTAGCTTTGAAGTGACCTAGTTAAAATGATGCTTAGGGTTTATTTTGAAGTGCTGCTTACTTTAACTGTATAGAATAATATCTGGTTTCTCTGTTAATGAAACACATAGCCTTTATGAAATTCAGGACTGGTTAATCAAAAACCAAAATTCAGGACTGGTTAATCTGCACTCAGGATTTGCATCTAGGATGAATACCCTTCCTACTGCCTTCCCCCAAACTTTTTAAGTTACAGAATTGTTTAAGGTACTCAAAGGGGACTGTTACTCCCTCAGCTTCCTCTTACCTCCACCTCCAACTACATGTCTTCACTCATTCATACACTGACTGGTGCAATGGTCTCTAAAATAGTTCTTGAAACATAATTTGCAGCTATGGAAACAGACAGCAAACCCAAAAGTAAGACTTAGAGTGAACAAATCATAAGCAAAGCTCAATATCAAGAGAGCCCGCAATCCTAGATGTTTGATATGGGAGGAGTTCATGGGAGGGAAGTTGAATCAACTCAGAGAAGACAAGGTGAAAGGGGTGGATGAGAGATGGATATTTCCTGAGATGAAGAAAGTAACTGCAGCCTGAGTGTCCACTGGGCTTTTTGCTTAGGTTCTGCGTAGATGGGACAGCTGTGCTGGCTGACATTACTTGTCTTTTTCTGAACACTGCATATTGTATAAATTTTATTTATGCATGTATGTATTTATTTATTGTGTTAATTTATAACCTTATGAAAGAGTGAGCTCTGAACTCCTTATTCAGCATGTGTTCTTTTCTCTACAATCCATTTGACATTGTTCAAATCTTTGTTAGCATTTACTTACTACATTATTCCGGTTGATCTATTTACTACTCTCTCTGCCTGCCTTCCCCACTTCCACTAATCTAGGAGTGAGCTGTTTGAAAGCCAGGAGCATTGCCTTTTCTTTGTGTAGCTAGTGTCTAACACACACCAAGAGCCCATAGTAAGGATCTCTTGTTTCTCTAGAATAGGTGGTCCAGCTGCTGTTAGAATGAGGGAGGCTCGAATAAGGTACTCTTTACTGATTTTATTCGTGTCCTCATTTGTCACATAATTTCTGAACTCTCAATGTGTTTTAGGTACAGTGCCAGGTGTGGAGCATGTAATAGTAAGACAGTTTTTACCCCTTGAAGTTTACAATCAAATAGAAAGAAAAACACACAAAACTCTTGAAACAAGTTATTCCACAAATAAAATTTTGAGTTTGTGTTAAATGCTAAAAGGAGAAATAATAGAACTCTGAGCACAGGAAATGCAGGAGATTCTTGGAGCAGCAACATGTTCTTTGTAGAAGTGATAGTGTGGTACTTGAAGAACATGCAGCAATTGGCTTAGTGAGGTAAGAATAAAAGTTCCAGAAGGAGGGACAGCATGTGGGTAAGAGGGGCCAACCCTCTCATAGAGACTCTGGGGAGAGTGCTGGAAGACGAAGTTGGGAAGGTTTGCCAGGACTAGATTATTCCTGGCCTCAAAAGCCATTTTATCAACACGAGTCAGAATCCGAAGAGCATAGTTAGCATTTTAGGAATATTAAATAGAGATTAATAGGACCATATTTGCATTTTAAAGATCATTCTGACTTTAATATGCAGATCTGAGCAAAAGTAAATGTGAGATGACAGTGTTATAGGACCACTTCACCCCGGGGCGGGGGGGGGGGTGCCCCTGCTCAAGCAAGGCACCTTCCTGTGTCAGGTGACCTCCAGGTTTGTGACTCATGCAGGAAAAATTGCAGGACAGGAGTCCAGGCGAAAGTGAGAACAAGTTTATTAAAGCTTGGGATAGTGGGGCAAAGGAAGAGCTCCCGGAAACAGAATCAGGGGGTCGCCCTGGACAAACTGCCCCTGCCCTTTGCTCCCCTGAGAGCAAGTCTGATGGGGACCCTGAGAGCTTAGCCCAGAAGAAACACAGTACACACCTGAGGAATGTGGGACGTGGGCAAGCTCAGAGAAGAGTGAAAGCTGACTTCCTTTGTCCTAGAGGTTTTATCTAGTTTCTATAGGTGGGAACTTTAGGGGAGGTCCCGGGGGGAGGACCATTTTTTTGGTTAGTTTTACTTTGTCTGGTATCAGTCTGGCTCTAATCATCATCATCATCGGTGTCTCTGACTACGCTGATTTAAACCACCTGTGTTTAGGTATCTGTGTTTAGGGAGGATGGATTCTTGTGATTTATTGGCCTTGATCAACTGTTCTGCCTTTCTTCAGCAATTTGTTTCCTCACTCCACTTTCCAGGGAAGTTTTCTAGTTTCTTTCTTAGCCACCTCCATAGGAGGGTATTATGATAGTCCAGGTAAGATGCAGGGCTGGCTTGGGTCAGGGTAGCAGCAGTTAAGATGGAAAGAATAGACAGTATCAACATATACTAAGGGGTGAAATGGTTGACGGTGGAAATGAGGCTCTTTCATGAAGTTGCAAGGAAAACACTCCAGGGACCCACGTATGGGAGGAAGAGGTTTAGTCGTAAGGTTTATCATAGAAGCCAAATCCAAGGACTGCCCCTGGGTTCCCAGTGTCTCATCTCCATTCATCCTGCCATGGAAAAAATTCAGCCTGTCTTCGTCGGGCTCAGAAATAGGGCCAGTGTCCAGACACTTCGCACCATTGCTTCAGTCCATGTCTCTGTTCCCATCAGCTGGCTTAGCTTCTGTTCCCGGCTGCACTCCAGCTGGATCTGTGCTCAAGACCACAATGGGAGCCTGCACAGTCTTCCATTGGCCCCAGGCAGCTGCTAGGACCACATGGCTGCTATGGAGAGAGAAGGCAGGACAGAGAGAGAGAGAGAGAGAGAGAGAGAGAGAGAGAGAGAGAGAGAGAGAGAGAGAGATTAAAAGGTTCTTTGTTAAGCTAGCATTATATTATCTCAGGTTTGGGAAGGACCAAATGCTTCTTCAAACTAAAAAATCAACTTCCCAACCTTTGGGGGCCGGGAGGGGGCTGGTGCTGGATCCTCTCCCTAACCAACCCATTTCCTAGAGTATTGGGGGTTCTGTGTCCTTTATTCCTATCCCCACGCTAGACAGCCCCCTTATGGCCACTCTCTGAGTTCCTACTGCCCCCCCCCGCTTCACCTTGTCTTCTACTGGGCATGAGCCCAGCTGAGGAATTTCCCCTTAACAGTTGTATCCTCTCCTCAGTAATCTGTGGGGACAGACAGGTTGTATCCTGGGGAGATTGGAAAGCTGCTTTACACAGAGGTGGGCGGGGCATTAAATACCTTGGCTGTGATCTCCTGGTCACAGAGGTCCTCAAACTACGGCCTGCGGGCCACATGTGGCCCACCGAGGACATTTATCTGGCCTGCTGGATGTTCTTGCCACCTTGTTTTTTACTTCAAAATAAGATATGTGCAGTGTGCACAGGGATTTGTTCATAGTTTTTGGTTTTTTTTTAAACTATAGTTCAGCCCTCCAACAGTCTGAAGGACAGTGAACTGGCCTCCTGTTTAAAAAGTTTGAGGACCCCTGCAGCAGGAGTATCTATGAACGCTGCAACCTCCTAGAAAAGCAGACTTATTACCTGATTCAGCTCCCAAGTTTATTACTCGTCTTAATATATGATCCCCTTTGCTCCATTCCTTTATTAATATCTAGCTACCGAAGCTAACAAAATCAGCAAGACTTATCCATTGATTACATGTGGGAAGTAAGGGAGAGGATGAAGCCTAGGTGTCTTCTATTCTTTATCCACACAGCATGTAGGCCTCCTGCATAGAATGAACACTATGCTGTAACAAACCAAACAAACCAAGAGAGGTCAGACAAACTGCACAAAGATTTTTTTTTAATAAGAGCCTTTTTGTTTAATGAAATTGTGTCGTAATGATTCAAATGGCCATTTAAAAATAATTACTAGATACTTTGACCCAATGATAGTCTTAATTTCAGGAACTATGATGGAGGCTTAGATATTTGCATTGTAGAAGTGACAAGATGCACACACAAAGATTACTTGATTTTCCAAAAAAATCACCTCAAGGAGCCTAACTATTCTATTACTCTGACCAGCAATGCTTTTATTGCTATTGCCCCACATAGTACACATGATCTATCTATAGTTTGAGCATAACGTTTTGAGTTAAAGTCAATGTAAACTACAGTTCTGGGGTTTGTTTTAATTTTTGGTGTCCCCTAGCACCACTGTAGCATGAAACATGAGTACCCATAACCTAAGGTTATATAAAAACAGTCATCCCCTCTTGTCTATAGGTAGGCAGGCTCATCCTTTCCTCTCATCACGTGATCATCTCATTATCAACACATTCCATATCTCAGATCAGCTCTGGACCCTTGTCAACTTTGGCTGTCCCACTTGTTGTGTTCCATTTAATATTTTCATCTTCTGGTAAACTCTTGACATCATTAACACCTACCAATTAATGATCTGCCCACCTCCATATGGAGCTAGGAATTCCTGACTTTTTCAATCCAGGTGTGCCTTGCCAGTGACTAGCGTCCCCACATAAAAGTACCAAAACTGCTCAGAGGACAGCTAGCAATCAGAGGAAAGAAAGATCCACACTCTGAGCATATAACTACATTATATCAGGAAAAGCTGGGTGCTGAGAAATCTGTAATCTGACACAATGGCAACTACACAGAAGGACAAAATAGAACTGAACACAAGCCAAACCAGTGGAGCAGGTCTGAGAAAAAAGTAGTGACAAATATGAACATTACACCTTTTAAAAATTTGTTGTTAGAACAAATGAAGAGAAGCATTGGCCAATGCTTTAGACATTCCTTAAACTAGATGTCCAGCATTTCTCACACTTCCCTGTCAGACCCCTCCATTTGAAGCTTACCTTCATGTTGTTTACCATGTACTTACAACGGGATATAACCTTGGTGCTGAAGTTGATAACTGAGTATTCGAGGGGAAGGAGAGTGCTTGTGCCACTAATGCTGATGGAGTTGTGAAGGTAGCAGAACCTTTCAGTGGCTGTGGGCCCTGCTGGCAGGTGTATGCACCTTAGGCTAATGTATGAGTTTTTCTTTAATGGCTTTTGTAGGTCACACTGAAGATGTTAGTCTGTCTCCCAGGGAAAATAAGATATTTAATTTGCTTCAAAAATCTGAATGGAAAATTTTTCAGAGTTCAAATATAATGCAACAATTACATTTTTAATTGTAAAATTTGAATTAGATTGTTATTAAATTTTTAAAATATCATCTTATTGGTTTAGATGTGTCTGATTGTCTCTAATTACTTCTGAAATGGGTTTTATGCAGTTAGTGTCCACCCATGTCCTAGCTCCTATTTCTACTAAGAGGCCACTCAGCGTGTGTTGTTCTTTCATGTAACCTTCATTTACCTGAAAGGACTTCTGTAATTACTCTCTTAAGAACTTCACAATTAACTTGAAGTGCCTGATAGAATGGGAGAAAAAGAGTCCTCCTTTTCAGCATGGTCTTATCTCAAGTGTTGTTAATGAAAGACATGAAAATTGAGCACTAGTCTAATGGGGAAAAAGGTCACCTTTAGCACACATAGGGCCTTGACCATAGTTACTAAATGCCTGGAGTCATTGAGTCATTGCAACATTATCAGAAGAACATGTTTGCTGGGTCTAAAACATGTTGATAAAATGAAAAATTTATTCTCTCTCTCTCTCTCTCAAAACATGACTTCACAGATTTTTACAAATTTAGAAAATATGTTCAGGATGTCCTTCTTATTATATAAGCTAGAGCATGACTCTGAATGGAGAGACTTTGAGTTGTGGAGGTTGGGAGAAGAGCCTTACATAGACTGAGACCATTTACTTCCTGTTACTTCCTGCAGCTTCCTTGAATTTGAGCATCAGCAGGGACACATTCATTTGGCAAACCCTAACATTCTCTCCAGCATCTTACCTAGGAAGTCTTTTGAATTAAGTTACACCTCTCTATTGGCGGTTAATTTATATATTTCACAGTCATTTTCTTCCCTAAATAGGTCATATCCATTATCCCAAATTTTGTGAAAATAATTATAGTTCTCAGGAGATATTTTACACTAATTATAACATTTGGCCTTTTCAAAGCTCCTTGTTCAAATCGCACCATGTGCAAGTTCATCTGCTTGGTCCCAGGTCCAAGATGTGTTACAGGATTTAAATTTTTCAATAAGTGTGGCAAATGACATAATAGAGTTACCTTCCTCAAGCATGTGCCTTCGTTACAACTCCGAAAAAGTGGCTCTGGCCCGATCTCCAAAGTTATGCATGGTTGTATCAGCTGAAGAAAGAGTGTTTGCTTCTGAGAAAGGCGTGCACATTTCAAGATTTTCCCCAGGTTGTAGCGATCAGCCCTTGCTTCCTCATGCCTCAGTCAGCCAACAGGAATGCTTCAGGTAGAGAGTGAAAAGGACACTCTAATAGCAAGGAACTCTAGGCTAGCACCCTGCATTTTCAGACAAGAAGCTAGAACTTTTGAAATGGTCTTTTCCAGGAACAAAAGCATTTCTCAAGTGTTGAAAATGTTCATAATGTGACTGGCATGAATATTTAATTAGGAAAATATTAAATGTTTTGGGAAAAGGGGACAGTTAAAGGAAACTGATGTTTAACGAGTGCTTACTATGTGCTAAGTGCTTCAATAAATACAGTTTGAGAATGATTCCTTTTAAATCTGACAATGAACCTAAGATGTTGGCATGCTGAAAGCAAGTGACATTGCAGTGTCACAGCCTGCCTCACCCAAGAGCCCATCTCTGTCATTATCAGAACAAAGAAACCTTTGCTTCCTGTGGGAGATTGCCACTAATGCTCCTGGTAATGACCAGGGATTTATTCCACAGAAGCACCTGCAGCCCTGTGTCAAGGAAATGAGTCCTTTCATTCCGGAAGAAAATGCACTGTATAAATCGCCTTTTTTGTCCCTCTCTCTTAGGCGGCAGAATCTAAGAACTAGTCTCAGAATTCACGTAAAGACAAAGCCAGCTCCATTGCACACTGCAGCTAGGCAACTAACAAAGAGCATGTACTTGGAGATCTTACTCCCTGGGTTTGCATCTTACCTGTATAACTTGCTAACTCTGCAACCTGGGCAAATTACTTAGCCTCTCTTGGCATCACTGATCCTTGTAAAAAAATGGAAATGGTGATAACACTTAGCTTGTAAAGTCAGATAAGAATTAAATGCATATAAAGCATATGAAGCACTTAGCCCAATGCCTAGTACATAATAAGGGCTCCATGAAGGAACTATTTTTATGGCACATAAAATGTTCACCATCATGAAAGGACATGGCATTTTTATGGTTGTTCACACAAAGAAGCTGCCTGGTCTTGAATAGTGAAAACTGCCTTTGAGTTTTTCAGGGTAGATCTTAATCCCATGCTAAAGGCTCTGTTTCTGTGGTCACCAGTATCCCACACGCTATATGTTTTTCAGTACTCAGAGGACTAGACTTGAGATATTCTAAGACTTTATCTGCGGTCCCTGAGGTGAGTGGGGGAGGAAGCCAGAACCAGGTTGTGGAATACTGATTACTATGGTGTTTGTAAAGCAAAAACTTGTTTTTAAGATGTGGCTTTTATCAAGGTAGTTTGACCATGTCCAAATATTCATACTAGGGGCAGGTCAGGTGTGCTGCCTAGAACATATCTGAACTTCAGGTGTCTCATTATTGCCATTTATTTAGTCCTTAGTTGTGCTTATCTAATCTAATAAAAGAGAAACATGCAAATTGACTTCACCTCCACTATGCCCCAAGCCATGCCCACCCACAAGTCAGAGCCACTATATTCAAATTAACCTAACCAAGATGGCAGCCTGCAGCCAAAGAGCTGGAGCAAGCAGGAGGCTTGGTTGCCTCTGTGATGGAGGAAGCCAAGCTTCCCTCCTGCCCTGGCTGGCTGTGGCCTCTGCTCAAGGCAACAAAGTTTCAATTATAGAAAGTAAATAAATCTCAGATACCTGGGAACTTGGGTTGCTAGGGGCGGTGGCCAGCCTGCAAACAGCTATAAGCCCCTTACCTAGGATGACCAAACCTTCATGGGGTGAGGGTTCCCACTGGGGAGCTTGGCCAGCCTGCAAACAGCTATCAGCCCCTCACCCAGGCTGGCCAGGCACTCCAGCAGAACCCCTCACTCTGAAGGAAATGTGGCCAGCCTGAGTGAGGTGCTGATGGCTGTTTGCAGGCTGGCCACATCCCTTTCATGGTGGGGGGTTTCTGCTGGGTGCCTGCAAACCGCCATCAGCCCCTCATCCAGGATGGCCAGACACCCCAGCAGGACACCTCCTCCCTGAAGGGGATATGGCCAGCCTGAAAATGGACCTCAGCCCCTCAGGCTGGCCAGGTACCCCAGCGGGACCCCCACCCTGACCTGGGACATCCTTGAGGGCAAACCAGCCAGTTCTCACCCATGCACCAGGCTTCTATCCTATATACTAAAAGGGTAATATGCAAATTGACCCTAACAGCAGAACCACTGGGAATGACTGGTCACTATGGCACACACTGACCATCAGGGGGCAGATGCTCAATGCAGGAGCTGCCCCCTGGTGGTCAGTGCGATCCCACAGTGGGAGCTCTGTTCAGCCACAAGCCAGGCTGACAGTTGCCAGCATAGTGATGGTGGTGGGAGCCTCTCCTGCCACCTCAGCAGTGCTAAGGATATCTGACTACAGCTTAGGCTTGCTCCCAGCTGGCAAATGGACATCCCCTGAGGGCTCCCAGGCTGTCAGAGGGATGTCTGATTGCCAGCTTAGGCCCAATCTCCCAGGGAGTGGGCCTAAGCCAGCAGGTGGACATCCCCTGAAGGGTCCAGACTATGAGAGGGCACAGATTGGGCTGAGGGAACCCCCTGAGTGCATAAATTTTTGTGCACTGGGCCTCTAGAATATATATAACTAGGAGCCCAGTGCACAATATATTGTGCACTTGGGTGGGTCCCTCAGCCTGGCTTGTACCCTCTCACACTCTGGGACCCCTGAGGGGATGTCCACCTGCTGGCATGCCTGGCCAGCCTGGGTGAGGGCCTAATGGAAGTTTGCAGGCTGACCAAGCCCACCCCGCCCACCCAGCATGCCCCGCCCACCCTGCCACCTGCACCAAACCCGCCTCCATGGTTGTGCTATGCTGCCGACCTCCATCTTGGCTGAGTTAATTTACATACAGCCACTCTTATTGGCTGGTGGGCGTGGCTTGACTGGTGGGCGTGGCTTAGGCATCCCAGAGAAATGGTCAGTTTAAATATTACTCTTTTATTAGAGTAGATTTACTGATATAATAGGCTTTTAGTAGTGATTCATGAATTGGACAGCACCCAAACTAGCAAAAGAGCTGTACAAAGTAAAAGACATATAGATCAAAGCAAAAAGGAATGAGGAAGTCATACTAGACACTTGCTGATTGATTAAAGCAGGATTACTTTCTTTGTAAGTAATGAAGGGAAGTTTTGGAACCAAGTTAGATAACTTATGATAGGCAGCTAGGCACTGACTGGTTAGTGGTCTTCCTATTCTGGGAGAGCAAATGTAGAAACTTAGTTAAGTTACCGTTTGCTGTCCAGGATATATATATATATATATATATATATATATATATATACTCTAATAATCTATCTACTCTAATAAAAGAGTAATATGCAAATTGACCATCACTTTGAGACCATGCCCACCAGCCAAGCCATGCCCACCGGCCAATCAGAGAGGCTGTATGCAAATTACCCCAGCCAAGATGGAGGCCCACAGCCATGGAGCTGGAACAAGCAGGAGGCTTCCATTGCATCAGGAGTAAACTATCTACCTAGGCCGGCTGGGCCTCTGCTTGAGGCAACATAGTTTCAATTATGGAAGCCTCGGAGCTGAGCAAACAGGAGGCTTTGTTCCCTGCCTAGGCCTCTACTCAAAGTAACAAAGTTTCAATTATAGAAGTCAAATAAACCGCAGAAACCTGATTCCAGCCAGCCTCACTGGGATGTTGGGTGAATGGGAGCTGTGGCCAGCCTGCAAACAGCCCTCAGCCCCTCACCCAGGTTGGCCAGGCACCCCAGTAGGGACCCGAACCCTCAACGGGCTGTGAGCAGCCTGAAAACGGCCCTCAGTCCCACACCCAGGCTGGCCAGGCATGCCAGCAGATGGATATCACCCAAGGGGTCCCAGACTGTGAGAGGGCACAGGCTGGGCTGAGGGACCCCCCGAGTGCACAAATTTTTGTGCACCAGGCCCCTAGTAGCCTAATAAAAGAGTAATATGCAAATTAACCCTCACTCCATTATAACCACAAGCCATGCCCACAAGCCACACCCACCAACCAATCAGGAGAAAATATGCAAATTAACTCAACAAAGATGGTGGCGGCCACAGAGCTGGAGTTACCCTGGCCAATGGAGGAAGCCAAGGCTGAGCTCTACTCAAGGCTACAAAGTTTCAATTATAGAAGATAAGCAAACCCCAGATACCTGCCAGGCTGGGACCTTGGGTTGCCAGGGGCAACCCAGGCTTCCAATGGGGCACCAAGGCAATAAAGTTTCAATTATAGAAGTTAAATAAATCCCAGATACTGCTTCCAGTCAGGAACCCCAGTAGAGACCCAAACCCTGAAGGGGCTGTGGGTAGCATGAAATGGCCCTCTGCCCTTCACCCAGGCTGGCCAGGCACCCCAGTAGGGACCCGAACCCTGAAGGGGCTGTGAGCAGCCTGAAATGGCCATCAGCCCCTCACCCAGGCTGGCCAGGCATGCCAGCAGGTAGACATCCCACTAGGGGTCCCAGACTGCGAGAGGGCACAGGCTGGGCTGAGGGACTCTCCGAGTGCACAAATTTTTGTGCACCAGGCCTCTACTGTGTATGTGTGTATGTGTGTGTATATATATATATATATATATATATATATATATATATATATATATATGAAAGTTTCAATGAAAGGGTTTATCCCACTGGTATTTAATTCTTATCCTTGCTAGCGGTGGAGGAAATTGGGGCATATAGATGAGTAGCAGCTATGGCTGGGCCACTCATGTCACAGGTCTGGAAATAGGAACCAATGAGATGTTATTTTCAAGTTGATTGTTTCAGGAACTAGGTAAGACCATTCAGCGTACTTGGCTCAAAGCAGCTGCCAAAGACATGGGAGTGGGTGGGGGAGAGGGGTAAGATATTGGGTGCTATTGGCACATTCCTGTATCTGAGGTTTGAATACTATATACAGGGATCTATTCCATGATTCTTTCATGATAAATATCACCTTAATGGAGAATGGAAGAATCTTACACTAATTGATAAGTGAAGTTTAAATGTAGGTAACCCAAAAGAAAAATAACTTTCTTGCCCTGGCAGAAGTAGTTGAGCTGGTTGGAGTGTTGTCCCATATATCAAAAGGTGGAAAGTTTAATTTCCAGCTGGGGCACTGCCCATGGTGTGGGTTCTATCCTCCAATGAGGGCACATGTGGAAGGCAGCTGACCCATGTTTATTTAGCACATCGATGTTTCTGTCTTTCTCCCTTCCTCTCTCTAAAAGCAATAAAAATAATAATAATGTTCTCTTGAATGTATTTCACTTATATTCTGCTTAGAAGTGCTTTGTTTTTCCTCAATAGAAATATTCATACAAGTGATGATTAGAGTAAATATTATTAAAAAACACAATGTTTTAAAATTACCTCATTTTCTTACTGTACAATTTATGTCTTGTTGCAATAATGTTGCATAACAAACAACCCCCAAAGTAAGTGGTTTAAAACAACAATGAGTTACTATTACTTATGAGGCTGGGCAATTCTGATGATCTGACTGGGCTCAGTTAATCTCACTGAACATGGCTGAGGTCTGGTATGCCTCTGTAGTCAGCTGGTAGACAGAGGAGGAGCTGACTGGTCTGGGAAGGCCTCAGTACAAGTGTCTTGGGTCTCCTGCACATGTTATTCTCCTCTCCAGAGAGCTAGCCTGTTCTGTGGCAGAAGTGAGAGTTGAACAGAGGCGCGAGGACCAAGGGAGCCGAGGCTTCAAGCTGGCACGCTGCTCCTTCATGACATTGGATTGGCTAAAGCAAGGCATGAGGCCCGCTCCAGCCCCAAGACTAGAAAATGGACTCTTTTAATGGAAGGAACTCGAAAGTCTTACTGCAAGTGCTATGGATACTGGCAGAGAAAGAATTGCATTTTTACAATCAATGTGGCACAAATGCTATGCAAATTTTCCTTGTATGAAGGCAACTTCAGAAAGAGAAAAGCCTTGAGCTGGATGATATGAAAACTGAGAACAGTAACTCCACTGAAGTCTCAGTAATATGTGGTCACTTTGCAAGTCAGGGTTTGGCTCCCTCTGTCATCTAGGGTCTGCTGCATTGTGCCTGATACCAGATGGGGGAGAGGGAGGGAGATAGAGAGGGGGATTGTGTGTTTATACATTTCTTTACATTTTAAATTACCATCTAACTCATTTCTGACATATGTTCTTTCAGAGTTTTTAACTTTGAGATAAAGTTTGTCTGAACTAGCTTTAAAATCTCTTTTATTAGGCAAAGAAATGGGATTGGGACCTCATGAAGCTCAACTCGCTCATATAAGAATATCCATCAATGGGGAAAAGTAGTGGAGGGGTTTGGGAAGGAAAACTGCATTTAAAGTTGTTTCTAGCACTGCCTACCTTTTAAAGATTGCATCTCGGGACTTGTGGCTTTGAGTGGAGAGCAATGAAATGCAGGCTTCTTTCTAGTTTCTGAGTTTTATTCTCTGTTTGAAATCTGAACCAGCATTATCTTTCCGTCTGAAAATAATAGTACAGCATTTCTCAGGAGTCGGGTTTAATTTTTGTTTGTTTTCTGCTCAGACATATCTGGGCACATGTGCACACAGATGTTTTCTTTATTATTAAAAGTATTTGTTTTGTGTTAAGCTAATGTGCTTGTAGTATGACATAAAAAGGCTTTCCATGCAAAGTAAGTTTCGCTCACACTGTAACCCAAGAGATCCTGTCCAGATGCCCACGGGTATGCTCCTTAGGGGTTGTCCTCTGTATATATAAGCTCATGCAAGTATTTGTGTACAACTGTTTACATCACTTAATATAAATATAAAGATACGTCACATACACAGAGTTCTTGACTTGTTTCTCTTAACAGTTTATCTTAGAGATTTCCTCATCTCAGGAGAGAACTGCTCATATTTTTCAAGTGTCCTCCTGACCAATGGCATACCTCCCAGGTTCCCCTCATGCTGTCTCTCTGCCTGTTGGCCACATGCTATTTTGGAGGATTTCTGTTTCCATCTTGGGACTTTTATCTATCCCAGATGGGTCCTGAGATCTTGATTACTCACATAAGACAGTAAGTGTCTATTCTTCTCTTCATGTCCCATTTTCCGGGAGCTGGAATGTTCTCCATGACACAGGATGACCTGCCTCAGTTTTACCAGTGAGTTTGGAGACTGACCAAAATTAGTTCCAGTAATGCGGGGATCTGTCAACTTGACCCATCTTGCTTCCAGTCTCTGGCCCAGGGGTACTTTTTTATTTTGTTTTTTGATACAGCAGAAATGCATTTCATGGATATTAAACAATCTAAATGTGATAAAGCCAGACTGTGACAGCTCAGAAAAGACATCGAGATGTAGGAAAGACCCATTTAAGGTTAGTATGTTAATGCCATAGCTCATCTACCCTGTGTATCCCAAAGTTTTTTAAGACATTTGTATTGGACCAATTAGAAAGTGTTCTTCTCCTTCTATTTTTCCCTGGTCTGGGCATTACAGATGAAACAAGGCTTTCCAGGGCCTGCCTTTTATATCTCAGTGCAATAATATTTATGTTTGATAAGCATTTTATATCATAGAATATCATGTACTGTCTAATTATAAAATACAGTGTAATGTTCATAAGCATGAACTTCAGGGATAGTTAGGCCCTGTCTGATCTTGGGTAAGTTATTTGACCTCTCTTAAGTCAATGAGTCCTCATCTGTAAATGAGATTAATAACACTTCATAGTTCAAGAGCTATTTTGCTGTTGAAATTAGATATTGTGTATGAAATGCTCACAGAGTGTCTGATACAGCTGTCAATAGTAGCTCTAACCATCCACCAAAGGCCAGTATTCAGGCTCATGCAAAAGATCCTCTCATACTTTTCATCATCCAGCATCCTTCAGCTATATGAAATCCATTCTAACATCTGACTTTCTCCATTGTAAAGGGAATTATTTATGCAGGCTCTGCCCCACGGACCTCAGCAATGCCCAGTAGTGTTGGCATCTACTATGTGCAAGGCGATGTCTTTGGTATTCCGAAAGTAATCAAAAGAATTTCATTTTGGTTTCCTCAGGTTTTTTTTTTTTTTTTAGGTAAAATATCTAATCTAATAAAAGAGTAATATGCAAATTAGCCCTCACTTCATTACACTCACAAGCCACACCCACCAGCCACACCCACCAGCCAATCAGGAGAAAATATGCAAATTAACTCAACTAAGATGGTGGCAGCCACAGAACTGGAGTTGCCCCGAGCAGTGGAGGAAGCCAGGGCCCTGTGGGCCCTGAGCTCTACTCAAAGCTACAAAGCTTCAATTATGAAAGATAAACAAACCCCAGATACCTGCCAGGCTGGGACCTTGGGTTGCCAGGGGTAACCCAGGTTTTGAGCGAGAGACCAAGGCAACAAAGTTTCAATTATAGAAGTTAAATAAATTCCAGATACCTGCTTCCAGCCAGGTGCCCCAGTAGGGACCCAAACCCTGAAGGGGCTGTGGGCAGCCTGAAACAGCCCTCTACCCTGCACCCAGGCTGGCTATATACCCATGTGGTGAGAGTCCCCACTGGGGGGCTTGGCAAGCCTGCAAACAGCCATCAGCCCCTTACCCAGGCTGGTCAGGCACACCAGCAGGTGGACATCCCCCGAGGGATCCCAAACTGCGAGAGGGCACAGGTCAGGCTGAGGGACCAACCCCCCCCCAAGTGCACAAATTTTTGTGCACTGAGTCTGTAGTCATAGTATAATTGACCATCAGAGGGCTTGGATTCTGGCTTTTTTTTTTTTTTTACCTACTATGGCTACTTTGAGCAATTAAATAAGATAATATTAAAGTACTAAGCACAGCCCTAACCGGTTTGACTCAGTGGATGGAGCATTGGCCTGTGGACTCAAGGGTCCCAGGTTCAGTTCCGGTCAAGGGCATGTGCCTTGGTTGCGGGCACATCCCCGGTTGGGGGTGTGCGGGAGGTAGCTGATGGATGTTTCTCTCTCATCCATGTTTCTAGCTCTCTATCCCTCTCCTTTCCTCTCTGTAAAAAATCAATAAAATATTTTAAAAAAATAAATAAAGTACTAAGCATATACTAAATTCCTGTTATCTGTTTTCCTCCTTCACTTCAGAATGTGTGATTGATATCTATGTATTTATTTCTTTAGAATTTCTCTTTTAGAAAAATCAGCCAATTATAAATTCTGTAAGACAGTGTGTGAGGGCTGTGTGTATAGCCATTTTCCTCCCTACTCTTGCTTCTCAGAATGCATCAATTCTCTTTTTAATTCATATTTCATCAGATTGCACCCTAAGGTCCAAGAAGGTCTAGGAAGATATGAACAACACAGAAAAATGACAGCATAATTATTATTAGTTAATTAAAAAATGGATCCTAATCTTATGTGGCACACATGTACAATTACTTTTATTATATGAATTTCTCAACACACATGTCATCTTAACTGGTCCTTCTTCATTTTGATTCATACTAGGTCAATTCCAGATTTTTCTATTGTTACAGTTAACACTTCTCAAGAAAAAGTGATCACTGTTAATTAATGAATATACCTGATGGCCTTCCAAGGTTTTATATTCATTAGATTTGGATTGTATGCTCCAAAGATGAGAAGGAAAAAAAACACTTGCAATTGATTAAATACTCTGTGCCAGGCATTTCACATGTGGTATTTTATTTGATCTTTATGGAGGCCAGCTCTAACCTGGAACTGTAAGGAGAAGGGGGTTCTTGGAAATGTGATGCCTGCCTTCGTTTTTTTGACACAGGGCATTTGAGAATGGGGCGGAATCTATTCAGTTCAATAACAGTCTATAATAGTCAACCCATTGTGAGGAGGAAGTGACATCCTTTCTGTAATCTGACCACTGTCTTTTCATAATTAGGACAAACGCATCTCATGGAAGTAGTTTCTCACCACCACCCAGCAGCTCAAGTAAGTGAGGTTGATTCACCCCTTGGAGCAATGAGACTTGGTCTGCAGAGTCAAAGAGGTTGAGGCCAAGGCCGCAGATTACTGACCCTCAAAGTGCTATCCTGGGCCACGTGCTCAGACTTCCTGCCTACAGGCTGTCCTTGGTCTCAGAGTGTAATTCTGCTCTTGAACAAATGCGCTGAAACCTGGGAGGTGTTTTCAGTTTAGTGGGGAAGCAGACAAGGAAGCAGACAGCATCATGGATCAGGTCTAAGACAGGTGACACCTGGGGCAATGGGAGCACCCAAGTGTACCTGGAGGAAGGGACAGTAAATGGCAAGTAGAAGTCATTAAGATGATGCCAGAGGGAAAATTCAAACCACTAATTAAGGCCTTAGAAGGCTGCACAATTGCTAAATTAGCATTCGAATTTTGACTTTTCTGACTGAAGGATGATGAGATGGCAGGACAATTTGGACAAAGGAAACTGTGAGTCAGAAAAATCTAGAGAGAGAGATCTGGGGTGGGAGGGAGGAAGGGTGTGTAACTGGGAAGGGAAGCATAGAATTTAGTTTAAAAAGTTAAATAATAAAACTTAGTTTAGAGAAATTAAATAATAGAGGTTTTGAAAACTCACCTTAAAGCTTTCAAATATTCTATTATTTGATGATTTATCTACTGCCATTTTCAATATGTTTTACTGCCAAGCCTTACCCATATGTTATGCCCATGATTTACAGTTTAAGAGGAGGTTAAAGGTAATGATTAACTTTAGACTTAGTCAGTATACATGTTCACACTTCAATGGTATCAACTAATAGAATGGAATTATTATACATAAATATTAAACAAGTAGAAGGAAATATAAGAAAAAAATTCAATCAAATGCATTTCTAATTAAAATCCTAATGTAATTATAAAATCTATACAGAAAAGTAAAGAATCAGAGAAAGCCAACTTATGAAGAAGAAAATATTAGTGGTAGTGCCAGATATCAAAAATTGATTAAAAATATGCCCTAACCAATTTGGCTCAGTGGATAGAGTGTCGGCCTGCAGACTGACAGGTCCCAGGTTTGATTCCGGTCAAGGACATGTACCTTGGTTGCAGGCACATCCCCAGTAGGAGGTATGCAGGAGGCAGCTGATGGATGTTTCTCTCTCGTCGATGTTTCTAACTCTCTATCCCTCTCCCTTCTTCTCTGTAAAAAACCAATAAAATTTAAAAAACTGATTAAAAATACTAAGATATAATATACTGGTGAAGTAATATACAAACAAACCATAGAGTAATATGACTGATAAAATATTGTAGATCACTATGAAAGAGATGAGTCATTCAGGAAATATTACAAGAACAATTGTTAATCTGTCTGGGGGAAAAAAGCCTGAATATTTTTCTCAAACTAATATATAACACAAAAACATAAATCACAAAGAAAAATTAACACATTTGTCTAAAAATGGTAAATTATTCATCAAAGATATTTAGAAAATGAGAAAAGCAGCTGATGATAGAAGGTATTTGCAACATATAAAGCCAGAAAGGAACTAGTATCCATGATACATAAAGAAATTCTTCGAATCAATAAGAAAAAAGACAAACCAGTTAAAGAGGAAAACATAAAGGCAAAAGAATAAACAGGCATTTCACAGAAGAGAAACCTCAATATTCCAAAAAATGCATGAAAAGCTATTGTCTCATTATTAATCAAGGAAATGCAAATTAACACCACAAAGAGATGCTGCTATACTCACCATATTGGAAATTTTTAAAAAGGATAAGTTCCGGCAAGGCTGTGGAGGAAGGGGAGCTTTCATAGATTTCTGAGGTGTGTGTGGATTATCAAGTAGGGCTACTGACCTGCTTATTTAATGACCCAGGAAAGTCCCACAGATGTACAACAGAATAAATGAACAGCATTTGTTGTAAAAATAAAAATTGGAAATAACACAAATGTCCATCACTGAGGGGATGAATAGATAAATTCTGGCTCAGTGATTACTAAACAGCCTTGAAATAAATAAAGCATCTATTCTTATCAGCATGAATCTCATAATTATAATGTTGAGCAGAAGAAAATAAGTCACGGGAATAATACATATGCTTTGGTACTCCTTATATAAAATTGAAAAATATGCAAAGCTAAACAATATTTAGGCTATATACATATGTATTACAGCTATGAAGAAATGCCAAGTAAAATGATACAGATTTCTGAATGCTGGTCCCCTTTGAGGGGAGGGAGGGAATGGCCCCACAGAGGCTCGATGACAATGAAAAACCTTGTTTCTTATGCGTGTTCTTTCAGCCTTTCTCATATATTTTATAGATGATATATTATAAACATAATTTCTGAAGTATAAAATATTTTGTAATTTAAAAAATAATATTTGATAATTTAAAATGATAAAAAAGTTAAATGGCTTATTTCTCTTTATTATCCTAATATAAAATAAATCAAAATTAAAAGAATTCATTACAAATGCATTCTTTTAATTCAAGTTTATTAAAGTCAAGAGTCCTTTTTTTCACTAAAATCGTTTTCTAGAATATTCCAGAAAAAAATACCATAGAACAGATACAACCATCATTAATAAGTACATGTGTCTGGCCTTGAGTAAGGCACTAATCTCTCCAGGGCTCATCTTTATCTGTCAGTTGAGATGCTTGGATCAACAGACTTCTAAGAAACTTGCTGCATTAAGCTTTATGTACTAGTCTGGTATCTTGAATGCCCTCACCATTAGGCAGGAATACACATGCAAGCTGTGGTGTTCTGGAAGGCAGAAACCACATGCCATCACTGTAACTACAGTGTGCAGGCGAAGTACCTGCATATGTCACATGGTCACACAAAGGGTAATGGAGTATAAGCCTCTGGCATTATATGGATGAATGTTGGGCACGAAAAAATCTCATGTTCTGGAACTCATTACAAAACCAAGTAGATGGTTTTACACCACCATGACAAGAATCATGGATAACAAAATATCAAACAGATGTTTATAAATTCTATGGTACAGTTTTCACATTTCATCTTGTTTGCAGAGAACTTTTTTCCACTGTTGTGAGCCAGCCAGCAGTTGTGATGCAGTTGTCATTGCCTGTTATAAATAAACATAATAATTATTCCTGGCGGCGTGATACACAATAGAATCCCCTTGGTGCTTCACTCAAGGAATCATTTAAGGAAAGAATGCATCCTACTTGTCATGAAAAGCTTCCATTGACATATTCTGATATGATTATAATAAAACAGCTTCAAAACTAGTGGACTGGGTACCTGCATTTTAATATATTTTATTTATTTTTTACAGAGAGGAAGGGAGAGGAATAGATAATTAGAAACATCAATGAGAGAGAAACACCGATCAGCTGCCTCCTGCACATCTTCCACTAGGGATGTGCCCACAACCAAGGTACATGCCCTTGACCAGAATCGAATCTGGGACCTTTCAGTCCGCAGGCCAATGCTCTAACCACTGAGCCAAACTGGTTAGGGCTGGGTACCTGCATTTTAGAAAAGAATCTTGGAGGCAATGGAAGAGTACCCTTTGAAGAAAATCTCCATCAAGGAGACTTGACTTGGGGTGGTGAACACACAATACAACATATTGTATTATATAGATTGTACCCCTGAAACCTATAGAATTTTATTAACCAAGGCAACTCCAATAAATTAAATTTAAAAAAGTAGGTTCTTGCAGGGGAAAAAAAAATGCCTCCATCAAGAAAATGTTCTCCATGGCTCCGATTGACTGGAAAAACACAGAGATAGAGAAATCTGAATTGAAAAATAATTCAGAAGAACTGGGCTTCAAATGTCAGTAGACTTTAAAGAACCCTTAACCATTTTATGTGGTTTATATTTCCTACATATAAACAAAAGTATGTTTTTAAAAACAGTTTCTCTTATCACTGGTCTAGTCATGGATGCTATCAGACCTAAAGGGTTAATTCCCACTAATAAAGCTTAGTTATGGAAACTGGGAGCCAGGAGAGGGCGGCAGAGAGCTAACCTAAAAAAGTTATAACTCTATAAAGGGTCCTTGATAGTGTATGAAGCTCTTTCATGTGTATGGACCTATGGCATCCCTATCACAAAATGAGGGCAGACCAGTAATTTTCATCCCCACTTGACAGGGAAACTGAGACTTGGAAAAATTAAGTGGCTAGTTTGAACTGATCCAGCTAAACAGTAGCCCTTTACTTAAACTAAGGAGAACAGTTGTACTCCAGTGCCTTCTTCTCCATCAAATGCTGGTAAAACCTTTGAGGAGCCCAGTGGGTAGTCAAGAGGAGTACTCGACGGAAGGGGGGTCAGCTGAGATCCAGGTCAGCTAAGCTCAGGACCAGGGTGTGTGGTGAGGATGTCACGACTCAGGATGAAAGTGTGAATTAAGAAATCAAACCAAAGACCAGAGAGATTGAGTAAATACCAAACTAGGCCATGATCACTAGATAGCAGGAGACAGTGCTGAACCAAATTCAGACAAGGGCCAGAGAGGAAGGCCCTGGGAACATGTCTCGCTCTCAGAGAACACACTGAGTGCTAGTGGGGTCGCGAACCCTGCTCTCTCTGGTCTTTAAGTCGCCCAACCTCAGACATATTGAGAAACAGAATCGCTCCAGGGCCCTCGGCAATAATGTTTGAGCCGAACTCCAGGGTATTTTGTATGGGTGAAGTTACAGATGAAAAGAACAAAAGATATTTACTGTGTCCCTGCCTCACTTCCTAACATTAAAAAAACCAACCAACAAACAAAAAAACCCAGAGGGAGAGTTTCTGCTGCTTTTACCAAGTGGTTATTATTTAAAGAGCTCACATCAGGAAGTGGAATATTTTGAAATTCTACTGGGAAGGCACATGGAATTCTTCACACCTAAGAAATTCCGCTAAACCTTTTGGTCTGAGAGGTCCAGTGGAGGTGAAGCATCAATTTGTATTGTCAAGATTCATTTCTTTCCCAAGCAGTCACTTCCCAAGGTCAGCTCCGTGGTTGGGATTCTGAATGCTTTTGTTTCCTGAAACTCAGAACTGGGGAATGTCCTGAGGCAAATGTGTGCAAACTCTACTTAATGTTCTCCTGCTTAGCTAGCTCTTGGGAACCCCCCTGCAGAGGAAGGTTGAAAGGTGTGCTTATAGTTGAGTTGTCTGTGAGAAGATGGGTCTCAGAATGCAGAATAGGGAAGCAGAGCTTTCAGACCTCACCTACAGTGCATGCAGGACATCAACCGCAAACATCAATAAATACAAATGTTATAGGTCCTCTGCCCAGAAACCCCACAAAGAGGAAATTTGAAGAATTCAGCATTCTTTACTATTCATTTGGAATAAATCATCCTTTGTGCTAGGTGACAGAAGAGGGGATTACATGTAAGAGGATGATGACAATAGATAGGATTAGTATTGCTAGTTCAGACAAAATCTGTACTTCATTATATGTACTTCCTGAGGACTTTGTAGCAAATAATAGATACAAACACATCAAGAGCTAAATGATTCAAACTCATGTATTGGTTTTATTGGTGTTAGATTCTCCTCTTGTTTTCATTCTAGGATAACAAATGCAATTCCTAAATATGATTTTATATCTACCTGTACATTCACATCTGCATTTGTATGAATTTCCAGAGTAAAGAGACTGCAGTGCAGAAAGAGCTCAGGTGCTAGAATCAGATGGACCTGGATAAATAAAACATCATTTATTGGTGAATTTGGTCAAGGTACCCAATATCTTCATTTCCTTATCTATCATATAGAGATACAAATCACCACAACATAGTATTCTTAGAGGAATGAAATAAGTCTTCTCTGTGTGTGGTCTTTAGGTTGAAGGCATTAACCAGCCTGCTCTTCCAATGACGGCTCCCTTAGACCCACCTTGTGCTTCATCTTCCTCCTTCAGAATGCCCTTCACAGTATTTCCATGTTTGTCAGTATGCTAAATATTGAGCACTTATGACATGCCAGTAACCACCATTCTAGGAACTTAATAAAAACACAAAACCCTTTTCTTGAACTCCCTTTTTCCTCTTTTCTTTCTTGCTTACATCTTGCTCCAAACTTCACCTCAAGGGCTTCTGTTCTGAGGGGTGTGTGTGTGTGTGTGTGTGTGTGTGTGTGTGTGTTTTAATCAAAAACAGTCTCTGTGTCCTTTGAAAATCTATAACATTTTCCTGCTTTTGCTACTTAGATGGTTTTTTATCTTTTGCTTCCCAATGTTTTAGGGTCTGTTTGTTTTTTCCTCATGTTGTTCTGACGTACATAATTCTGAAGGGTAAGAGGTCTAGAGTATAAGCTTTAAAAGGGCAGCATGATTCAGTGTGTTTCATTCACAGTGTAGCCCTAGTAATTATAGAGGGAAAAAGTGAGTTCTCTGTAAATATTATGCATGAATGAATGAATGAATGAATGAATGAATGCCTGTGTCCCTCTCATTACCTTGATGTATTTTACTGGAGAATTGGATTTGTACTCAAATGTTTTGGATTAAAAACCAAGCTCAGAAGTTGACTTTTCCTCTATGAGATCCAATTTCCTAATATGTAAGATTTTTGCTTTGCATAATTATAGAATTGCTTTTGAAGATCAAATAAGTGTGATATATATGGGAAAAAAAACATGTTCACTGCTGAATTGATTAGAAGTTATCACATATAAGCTTGTAATGATTACTGCTGAATGAATGAATGCGTGAGTTACAGGCTGAATGTTTATATCTCCCCAAAATTCATATGTTGAAGCCATATCTCCAGTGTGATGGTATTAGGAGATGAGGCCTTTGGGAATCAATTAGGGGTAGATGAAATCATGAGTATGGAGCCTTCCAGAAGGAAGTAGGCCCTTATAAGATGAAATAAGGGGGGGGGGAGAGATTCCCCTTCCAACCTCTTACTTGCGTGGGGCACAAAGAAGCCATGTGAACACACAGTTTGATGCTGGATACCTATAAACCAAGAGAAAATGGCTCAGAATCACATTACCTGCTGCACCTCGATCTTAGACTTTCCAACAGCCAGACTATGATAAATTTCTGTTGTTTAGCCTGGCCAGCATGACTCTGTGTTGAGTGTCAACATGTGAACCAAGAGGTCATGGTTCGATTCCCAGTCAGGGCACATGCCTGGGTTGCAGGCTCGATTCCCAGTGTGGTGTGTACAGGATGTAGCCAATCAGTTATTCTCTCTCATCATTGACGTTTCTATCTCCCTGTCCCTCTCCCTTCCTCTCTGAAATTAAAAAAATATATATGTTTAAAAAAAAACCTGTTGTTTAAGCCACCCCATTGAGAGTATTTTATTATGGCAGCTAGAGCTACGAATGAATGAATGAATGAGAGAATTCCATGAAGTCCAAGCAATTTAGGGATTCAATCAAAATGTAAAAGAAGGCACCTAGAGAGAAAGAAGCCTCTGTCATTCTAGAGAATTAATTAAAGTTTAACAGTGCTGTGCTATAACTTTGCTGAGTCTATTTCTTGAGATGAGCTTAACTTAGAAGTTCAGGACATCAGGAAAGATTAAACTGCCTGTTAAAAGACTGATGTTTTAGTGGGTGCCTGTGGGCAAGTCACGTTAACTCTCTGATCCTCCATTGCCTTATCTATAAACTAAAGAGTAGAGTACCCAACATACGTGCCTTCTAGCATTGTGTGGATTAAAGAATGTTATGCATTGAAAAATGCCTTGTAAATTATTAATTGCCAATAAAATATGACATATTATCAGAAGTGGCATGCTATTAAAGACTAAGATTTGTGCCACATTTCATTTTTATGCTTCTCAAAATTAACTTTCTTATCCAAGATTTACTTATGACCTAGAAGTCCCCTAGCATCCTGGAATTTATTGACAGTATATATATTTGAATTCATATGCCAATCCTGTGTGCCACGTTTTGCAGAGAGGAAACCATTTCATATAGGCAAAGGAAGGTGCCTGGGTCATACAGTTTGCCAATGACACAACTAAGTTCCTAGCATGTGCTCAATAACTCCAGGTATGAAACTCTTCCCACTGAAGCACAAAGATCTGTGCTCTCTTGTTTCTAAGGACAATAGTTTTTATTTTCAAGGAGACCTAGTTTTCCTGATTACCACATTCAATCCAATAAAGCTCACACATGGACTGTATAAAATTTTGTACTACCCTTATGTTTTGGTTAATGGGCAATATGCTGGTCAGGACCTTATTTTCTAGGTGCAATTTAACAATGGGTCCCTGGGCTCAGATTCGGAGGGCACCCATGTCGCTGATGTTAATTTTTTCAAAGATTCTTAAATGGCCTGTTACTACGAAAATGTTTTGTGCTTGTAAATATCAAAAAGAGGTATGTGATTCTGCGTCTTTTGAAACTTTGAGTGCTGGCATAAGACCAGAGGCTCATTTTCTGTATATGCAGATGTTATTAAGCAAATAACAAGAGGGTAGAAGGGTCTAGATTGTATTGAATTCTCTGAAGAAGAATGGTGATGAGGTGGGGAATTTCAAAATAGGCTTTTGAATATAGCCTGTAAGGTACATGATCTGGAGTTAAAAAGAAATTGCTTCACTAAGCACCATTATTCTGAAGAATAGCAAGCAGAGGCATTGATGACCTCAGAGAAACATGAATAACACATTATGGCTCAGATTATATTGGCAGCCTCGGCTGATTCCCAGGAATTTAAAGCAAATTTGGTATTCAGAAGCCAGATGGGTTTAAGACACCTTCTATTTTTTAAAGCTCTTACGTCAGCCTTGGATGAAGAAAAGATCTTTTCTCAGGAGTGAAGTAAATGTTTCTTTCTCTAAACCTTACCATCGAATAGCAGTTTAGCTGGGAAAGACTGAGTCCAGGACCTTGAGCATCGTGTGGAAAGGGACCTGGCTCTGTCCTCAGGAGCATTCCTATTCTCCTAGCAAAGCTTTATGCCTAGGAAACCCAAAGGGGCTGAGGTCATCATTCCATTTCAGGACCACAGAAGCCCAGTTGGGAAGCTCTTCCTCTGAGCATGAGATCATGGCCTCTTACTGTGACTGCCATGGTGCCATCTCAGAACATAGGTTTAAATAATCATAATAAACAGGCAGATAAAAGCCAGGATCTCAGCATTCCTTTGCCCATATGAGATGTGAGCCAGCCACTGATGTTTCCCAAGCTTTGTTCCTTCCTGCTGACCACAAATATATTGAAAATATAATATATGCTAACTGATGTGACAATCGCAATCATGGAGAAAGTTCTGCCTCTCCCTGTGCTGCCAAGTCAGTAGGTTTCATTTGCTTAAAGATAAGGTCAATGAAGGTAGCCTGCTCATTCCACCACATGGAAGACTCCCTGGCTTTGAACAAGTCAGACTATTGCATCCTTGTACAATCCTCTCTAATATGCTGCTTTGGACAAAGTATGAACCACAAAAGAACCCCTTTGATTAGATTTTATTTTCATATGTTGTCAGATCTATATCAAGATCTGTATCTGCATGGATGTGCACATGTGTGTGCATATGCACAACTGAGTCAAAGTTCTTTCCTGTACTTGGGAACAGTTGAATGTTGCTGAGCTGGTGCCATAATCTTCTTCCTCATCAGAATCAAAACTTTATCATCACTGTCACCATTATCATCATCATCACCATCACCACTAACAATTACCAAGATCTGTTTTACTCTAATTTATATGGAGATAAAGGCAGGTTTGTTATTAGCCCCATTTTATAGATAAGAAAGCTATGCTTTAGGAAGGTTAAATGAGTTTTAAAGTCCATGGGGCACAATTTTGGCTAAGTTATATTCAAAACCAGGGTCTAGGGCTTCGAAGATGCCATGTGTTGTCACACCTCATGGCATCCAACACACGCCCATCCCTACCCCTGCAAGACCTACCATCTGAGGATGAATAGAGGAGTTTTGTATATTTAATGACCAATTCTTGAATGCTTTTAGACTTTTAGAAGTTGTATATTTTGAAAAGACATATTTTAGGTCATCAAATATATAATATACATACTGTTAAAGGTAATAAAGACCCATAATAATATATGAAATTAAGTTATTGCCCTTTTTACCATACAGCTCTCAAATATGTGCTTTTAGATGACTGCTGCCCACCCCCTACCTACCCTCTCATTCACAGTAGCCTCTTTTCAGGTCATTCATGTATTTATTCAACAAGTATTGTGGAAAGCATCTGCCAGGTACCAGGCACTGCTCTAGGGGCTGGAGATACAGTGATGAAAAAACAAATACAAATCTCATCATAATGCAGAACGAAAGTATGGTTATTAACACTGATCTGGAGGCAGTGGTTTGTTTATTATTTATTTATTTATTTATTTATTTATTTTTGTTGAAAATCCAGGGAAACCAAGAGCTTTAGCTCTGACAGTCTCATTCTAAAACAAAGCAGAGCCAAGGTGCACATCCTGCCCGCAGGGCCTCAGCTGGGCTCTGCTGGGCTCTGTGGAGCTGTCGGAGAGAGCAGGTCTCCTTCTCCAGCAGCCAGGAAGGGATGCTGTGCTTCCAGGAAATAGGATTTTCCTGAAACTCTTTCTGCGACTCATTCTCCACAGCATTAGCAGATCCTTCACTAGTTCTGGAGTCACTGTTCCATTTGCCCACTGAACCCTGTGTGCTCGCAGGTGTTCTGGGGGAAGTCTTCAGGGGTGAGTCTTTCTCCCTCACCAGCAGCAAGGTGCTAGGCAACCATCCCCTCGCCCTCCGCCTCCCCCGCCCCCCAGCATGCCAACTTGAGTTGGGTTTTGTTCAGGGGAAGGGATTAGCCCCTCAGGGTTCATGAGGGGGCAGCCCCTTTCAGGGTCTGGAACTGTTGACTTGAGTGGCTCTCCTGCAAACTGCCCTTCTCCACTTGGGTACTAATTGTGCCTGATGGACCCATTATGTTGTAATTCAGAACAGCTTCCTTGGCTAGCTCTCTGGGGGTTAATTATAGGGATGAGGTAGTGGCCCGGGTATGACTAGCAGACGGGACCGCTTGAATCGCTCACCACCCTCTTGGAGAGAGTCCTGTTACTATGAACATGGGTTTCTCAGCACCAGCGGTGCCTGCCGCCCTGGGGGCTGATTGGGTCCCTGTGCCGGGTGGAGCCCGCAATGCATCAGCGCGGTCCTGCAGGCCTGGCTCCTTTCAGCTCGTGGAGGACTCGTGCCCCTGGGTCTGGAAGCCGAGCCTGCCTGTGGGCAGCCCTGCGTGCGGCAGAGGATGATTCCTGCCCCGGGTTGAAAGCGTGCACCTCCTGGAAATGTGGGTGTCTACAAGCCGAAGGCACTTTAAAACTAGGAAAGCGGCCATCTTCCCTGAAACACTCAGTAGTAAACACAGCGAGAGGCCACGGTGATGGGTAAGGTGAGGAAGCGCTTCCCCGATGTCCTGCCTCTGCAGAGGGCGATGGGGCTGCCCTTGCAATCTGCCCCCCACTTCGCACCCCCCCTCCCCCGCCCCTGAATGTCTAGCTCAGGACTCTTGGTGTAAAGTGATCACACATTATTGTCCAGCCTTTGTTGTTTTATTTTGCAACAAGCCCACCGGGATTTAATAACCAGGAATGTAATATCCAGGAGAGAGTATTGTGTATTGAAGTGTGAATGGGGAGGAGAACTGGTACGTTTCAGAGCTTCAGTATCTAAATCCTTCCGCATTTGGGGCCATTGGGGAAAGCAGAAAACCAGGAAAGAGGGATTTTTTACACGAAGCTCTGTGCTTAAATCCACAATATCAAGTATAGTGAGCAATTCTATTTTGAGTAGAAATGTCTGAACTATAACCATAGGTAACTTAGGAAAATGATCTCGGAGACGTATAAATTGTTTTTATGGAGTTAGCCCTTGCATAGAGTCTTTATTTAAGAATGACCGTGGTTGTTGAGGGTAGAAAATGTAATGTGATGGAAAGTGCTCATGATTAATGTGAAAACCTAAATTCAGTTCCTATTTCTCTTACGTAAAAGTTGTGTGATTGGGGACAATCTTTTTACTTCTCTGAATCTCAGTTTCCCTATCTTTAAAATGGGAATAATAATACTGATCTACTTGTTGCCACAGGATTGTTGTAAAAATTAAGCATAGTGCCTGGAATTTATTACATGGCCTAATGAATATTATGTGAATGAATAAAAATACATATTCTAGAAAAATGTTCCAGAGATATTAAGTATTTACAGTCACATGTAAGTCATAAAAGCAAAAGAATTTGTAGTGATGGATATCTTATTACATTTTTCCATTCCTGTATGCACAAACAAACCAGTATAAACTGTTCCTACCTACATATGGTAACTTCTAGATTATTCCAGAAACTAGCCTGATACTGAAATCTTTTTGCCTAGTGCTATGATTTCCTTGTGTCAGAGCAAAGTTTCCTTCTGAAGCTGGTAGAATTCTGCAGTGGAGAGTAAAGAATAAATGTAGTACTAAAAGTATATTAGGTTTATATGCAAAGTGTCCAGAATAGGCAAATCTATAGAGGCAGAAAGTCGACTAAGTCGCTAGGGCTGTGTGTGTGTGTGGTGTAGCGGTGGTGGAGGAAGAGGAGGAAGGCAGAAGGGGACTGACTGCTAATGAGGACAGGATTTTTTAGGAAATTGATGAAAATGTGGTGATAGTTGCACAACTCTACAAATGCACTGAAAACCATTGAACTGCTCATTTTAATGGGTGGATTGAATTATATGTGAAATAATATCTCAATATCTCAATTAAGCTGTGCTTCAAAAAATTGTTTATACAGTGTGTGTATACATGCATACAAGCAGACAGACTCCAAGGCATACAGTACTAGAGCTGGATAAACATTGATGAATTTGTGGCTCTGAAATAGAAAATGCTGACTCCTTAATGGAATGCTATGACTGTAAAAGAGGAAGAGAGCAGAGGTTGGTCCCCAGTCCTGTGGCAGCTCAGGGTAATGCTGGGGAGGACTGCATTCCATGGGAGTCTGACATGGTGAATCAGTTTTCAATCTGAATCTGAAGTCATTCCATATCTTACTTCTTTCTGGTCTTGTGTTGTTTTTTCCATCTGTTTCGATAATGTTGAAATATCTGGACTCTATCAAGTTTGTCCTTCTGGGAAATTCAGACAAAGTATTGGCCCTAAAGAATTTCTAGCAGTGAGATCTCATTTATCCCCAATGCTTAAGATATATTTATTTATGACATCATATTATAACACATTATTACACATTGTATGTAATAATTTTATATGTGTATAATGGTTAACTAGCTAAGAAAATATAACTATTCAATAGTAGGTTAGATTAAGTTAGAATAAACATATTTTAATGTCTTACTAGTATAGACTTTTTTCCATCATCAGATAATGTTAGCTAATCTATTATATTTATAAGAGTAGATTTAAGTTTATACACTTTGTGCCATTTATGTAGTTTAAGCCCAGTGATAGAAATAAATTTACTTAAGCAGCTGCAGCTTGTTGAAAAATAATTGAATCACCACTTTTATACCTATGTATGGTAGCACTGCCTCTCTTGCCTAAAAATACCTTGGGTATCTGTGCAATATAGACCACATATGGATGACAACAAGTATATTATCTAAACTAATAAAAGCGAAATAGTAAAATTAACCGTTTCTCCGAGACAGGGTAAGCCACGCCCACCAGCCAATCAGAGTAGCTGTATGCAAATTAGCCAAGCCAACATGGCGGCCGCCACTCACGGACCTGAGTAAACGTTTAGGCAGTGTCCGTTGCAGCAGGAGCGAAAGCGATACTGTTTTTGGCCCTTGGCAGGCAGGCTCCAAAACATGTTTCAATAATGTAACAATCATAGAATCCTCGGGAGCTGAAGGGAACAGCAGCCTGGCCTGCCTTACTAAGAGTAACAAAGTCTCATTATAGACGCTGCGCTGCGAGGTGAAGCAGAGGAGGTTTCGTTACCTCAGCCCACCTCAGCTTAAAGGAACAGAAACCTGCGTCCAGCCGGCCTTGCTGGGATGTTG
>PVJC01003831.1:0-67658 GCA_004026665.1 Murina feae | reverse complement strand
TCACGCTTGTTTATGGAACCTGCCACAGGCGTGGGCTCTGTTCTTAACATGTTCGTGCTCTGCAACGGGACCACCTCCTGGTGACCCCACCACGTGGGGAGGGAGCCCCACTACTGGCAGGCTATTGGAGCGTGTCTTTAGGGTTCAGTTGATAAGATTCTTCTGCTGAGCGAACACTTCCATTCTTTGCAGCAGAAGTAACAGCAGGGGAAGGAAGGCACACGAGCTCTGACTGGGCTCGGTCTGTGGGGACCAGCTCTGAGGGGGAGGCATGGGCAGAGGAGAGCAGGCTGTCCTGAGGTCTCAGCAAAGCCCTTCGAGACCCAAGGAGCTCGGACCTGGGCGGTCCTGGAGTTCTCAGGACTTGAGAGCAGGTGAGGGCTGCCTTCTCTCCCTGGGACAGGGCAGTTCTAGGAAAGGGTCCTACCAGCCATACTCCCAGCAGCTGGCATGGAATGGGCACCTGGGCACCACCTCACAGGGTCCACCACCGTCCTGCCTGACCACGTAAATGCGGCTGCTCTAGATTTGGGCGAGTCTTGGAGGGAAAATAGAGATGTAGGTTTTGGGCTGAGTGAGACCGAATCTTGGTCACGGTTCCCTTTGTCTTGCAGCATCTCCCTTCTTCTCTGGATGGAAGGCCGGGTCCTGGGACTCCACCTCTGACGTCGGGAGCTGGTGGCCTGTGGCAGGTAAGCAGTAAGCGATGCACACAGTGTGTTTGAATGTCCCTGCACCCCCGCTGTGTGGAGGCAGCTGTGTCCTCGCCAAGGTGCACAGACCCGCGTGGGGAGAGGAGCCCCACGCACGTACAGAACAGCTCAGGAGGGAGAAGCAGCTTCCGGAAGCTTCCAGCAGCCCTTGGCGTTCCAGGGAACTGCTCTGTCTTCATGGGAAGGCCAGACATCGCTGGTGGGCCTGGCACCACAGAGTTCCCAGAACAGCGCCTCGTTTTTGTTTACTTTCAGCGACTTCCCCTCTGTTGCCACCGATGGAATGTTCTCGCTCTACCCGGAACAAGACAGAGCCCAGGTTGGCTGTCCTGTTGTGTTTGCACAAAGAACTTATTCTAAGAGGTTATGCGCTCCCAAACGATGTCCAGAGAGCTCCCTGTGGCCCTGTGGTTCCGGGTCACCCCCACTGGGGCTCTGGGAATACAATAGCAGAAAATGTTAAAAGGAAGTACTAGCCAGGTTCATGAGGAAGAGCTGGAGGCAGTTGGCACTCCAGCAGAAAAGAAAGAGAAAATGCTACCCTTCCCCTGGTAGAATGTTCTGCGGTATTTTCTTGGCTGCACTTTATTCTCTGGGCGATAGAAGGAAACGGTCTTTTGTAAAGCCAGTGGGGTGAGATCGTCCAGCTATCATACCACAGCTTCCTCCCTGGGTGACAGGATGGGACAGAATTATAATGGACATTTGCATAATCCTGGGCAGTGGCTGAACTTGAGAGGGAACAGGTCCTGTTCGAATACTAAAACCCTCTCCCCAGCAAAGGGGCGCCTGAATTATTTCAGCTTTTCCTTTAAGCACACAACCCTCTATTCAGCTGGGGGAGGAGATTTTGCCCCAATGTTCTTCTCCCCACTTTTACATCACTGGTCTTTGTTTGCCTTATGGCCTGTGCTTCAGGATAGAAAGAATGTTAGGGACAGAAAGAATTTAGGGACGACTTCAGGTTGCGACCTGGGGGCTTTTATTAGGGAAGAATTCCGAGAGTCTTCTGGGCCCAGGGTCAATCCTCACTGCCACTGAGGTCCCAGGGACTTAAAATACTTCTGCCCAGGAAGCAGCCTCCAGCAGGCCTGGCCTTATAAGTGCAGCCCCCTGGCCCACGGCTGCGGTCTGTTTGGTTGGTGGTGAAACCCAGTGAAAGGCATCCACATTCCTCGCATTCTTCTGGCCTGGCATTGGCGAGAGATTGCTGGGGCTTTTTAAATCAAACCCAAGTATGCAGGCAGCATGACTCTTCTCTGTAGATAGACTCTAGAGATACCAGTGGGTTGTGCGTATGACCTCCTGCCTCAGCCCACATGGTCTCATGAGGCACAGCTTGTCCGATACAGGTCCCCTCTTGGACTGGACAGGAAGAGGTTCACAGGGGCCCTGCCTGCGACCCCTTCCTGGCTCCAGCCGCTCCCGGACTGTCATGTATGTGGTTTGCTTTCTCTGGCCCGGAGTCAGATGAACCAGAGCAGCAAGACTTCTGAGAAGAGGAAACAGGAGGGTGAGCCAGGACCTGGCCGTCCAGGGAGGAGCTAGAGTGATGCCCTCTGTGTCTATCTGAGCACAAAGCGTTCCAGGAGCCGGGAGAGGGAGGGTCACCTTCACCCGCCGTGGAGCTGGCAGAGTGGAAGGGTGTCTCAGCATGCAAAGAGACGATCCCTCATTATGGCAAAAAAAAAAAAAAAAAAAAAATGTCATCTTGACACATTTGGCCAACTTTTGTGGCTTTTCCTTCTAGGAACATACATGCCATGTTTTCTCTGTGCTTAATAGTCAAGATGTATTTGTCTCAAGTTCTTTGTGAGATGGAGCTTCCCGGGATTTAGTTTTGTGATTGGCATGTAATTCTTGCAACTTTAGCTTAGGTGTTGTAGCTCAGGTGTTCACGCTGCTACTCAGGATGCTGAACCAGGTGAGGGAGCAGGAAGAGGCTGACTCCGGTGCCCTGTAAGACCAGGATCAGTGATGGATGTAACTGGAAGTAACACAACTTGCCCTGAGAGCTATTTGGGGGAGACCCAAGGCTCTGCGGGTGCCCGTGAAGGTGGGAGCTCCCACTCAGGATGCTCCAGCCAAGCACCTGCTCGCTGCATGTCGTGTCTACTCCAGCCCTGGGATACTGTGCATCCTGCCCATTTTACAGATAACAACTGAGGCTCAGAGAGTTCAAGATCAGAGGATTATTGCAATGAGTAGCAAAGACCAGGCCTGGAGCTCGTGTAGGTATGCCTCAATCTACTCCTTTGCTGCCTCCCTTACCTCGCACCTAGGAGGACACATGAGCTATGTGGACACTGTCCCCAAGGCCAGCATTGGCAACCAAAATCAGTTCTGAGCCACAAATGTGAGCCACACAGCTACTTTTTAGAGAAAGATAAACAGATGAAAGTAATTTTTGTTCTCTCAGAACAAAAGTTACCTTGAAAATGAAGGATGTAGTAAGACTTGTCCCCACTCTGAAGGGGTGGCTGGCTGGTCACCCTGACTGGTCCACAGGGAGAACTGACAAACTTTTGCTTTTCTGGGTTTTCAGACTGGGGACCCCCAAACTTTTCTGATGGTATGTTTTGTTTTGTTTATGTGAATTCCACATATTTCCAATTAACCATTTTGAGATGTACAATTTGTTGGCATTTAGTGCATTCACAGTGTTGTATCCACCACCATCGCATTTTTCGTCACCCCAAAAGGACGCCCATGCCCATTCATTCCTCCCGGGGCACTCTCCCCTCATTCCTTGGCGTCACTTTTACTCTGGTCTGTATGTAGGGGACATCCCAGCTTTCAGGTGTCTTTGGAACTGCGTGGCTAAGGCCAGGTGACATCCAGGCCTGCATGGACCGTCACTGGCCGGGTGACCTAGAAGCACCGATCCCGCACCTGCCAGGGCCTGCCTGGGCCCCGCATGGGGTCAGTTCTGTTGATGTAGCGTGTCCAAGCCTGTAGAGAAGTTTTATAGAAATCTATTGGAGCCAAACAGAGAACACATCTGAAAGCAAGATCTCAACAGCCTGAGAAAAATGCTTCATTAGAATGTCAGTGTGCAGTTTCTTGTACACATTTAGAATGAAGGCCTTAAGGGGGGAGCGTAAGGAAGCGTTCATGAAGGTGGGAGAAAGCAAGGCCAGATTGGATTGCAGATTGGTGCTTACGGCTTATTTCCAAGGTGAGTTAACCTAGATGCACAGAAACAATGGACAGGCCTGGCTTTGGGCCACGGTAAACCGTTTAGAAGTCATACGCCAGGGGCATGACTACCCATCATGACCTGTCCCGTTAGGAACTTACGATCGGATCACCCTGTGGAATCCCTTTGTGGGCCACAGGTCCGACCTCCCCAAGGCCTGAGAGAGGGGAACCCTGCAGCCCTGCGCGAACCTGAGACATAACTCAGCCCCTTTCCCAACCTTTGCACTGAGATGCCTCCCATGTGGCTGCCTCGGTAAGTAAAGGGCTGCCATTGGATGAGTGAGGTCACGAGCCCCGAAGTGAAGCCCGGGGCATGTGAACAGACCAGAAACCTGAGCGGCCCCTCCAGGTGCCCCCAGCCACACGCTGCACTACAAATGGCATTTGTGTTCCTGAAAGCCTTGTGTTTTGGCCTGGTAGCTCCCCTGCCTTTTCATCCGTCTTAAAGCAGGCTGTGTCATGACGACAATGAGAAATTTTTAGCATACTTGAGGCTTTGGAGATAAAGGTGTGAATGAAGAAAGATTCTACCATTGTTTATTTCAAGAGCCTTGCACTCTCTTACTGAAACCTACTTAGACTCACAAAGAAATTTCCAATGTAATCAGAAACCCCAGTTTTCCTGTCTCTGCCTGGAGTTTCCCCCCTTTGTTAGTGCATTATTTAACGTTGACTGGGCAGGCTGCTGTGATTTAGGAAGGGCAGAGTGAATGCGTTTCATCCTTGGGTCAGAAAAAATGCCTCTGCACAGAGCCTAAAGCTTTGGCCTTGCTTTCAAATGAATTTCAGTTGCGAGCACATAAGCACACATTGCATACATTAATTTCCTGGGCCTCAGTTTCCGCATCTGCAGAAACGGAGCTGGTGCCTCAGACGTTTCTCGAGGGTAAGAAGAAATGAGATAGGCATGCAGACTTGCTCCGGAAAGGAAAGTGGGAGGATTACTGGAGATCAGACCTACCACAGCAGTCCGGGGGGAATTTGAGAAATGAAGCTGCTCTTCAGGAATTGTGCTTCTCCCTGGTCACCTGGCCGCTGCTGCTCACCCAGCATGCACCTGGCCCAGGAATGGCCTGCGGCCCCAGCCACAGCAAACCTGGACCATTTGTACCTACGGTTCCCAGCTCTCAGAAGAACAGGATTGGGCTGGGTCAGCAGGCAGTTTGTGGGTCTGTGTTTATTGCTGATTGATTGTGGGAGTGGACAGGGCCCCAGGGTGTCCAGGCTGGAGGTGTCCCTGCAAGAGGGAATGATGGCCATTGGTTCTCCCGCTAAGGGAGGGGAGGTGGCATGCTTCATAACCACCTGGGCTTACTGCAAGCTTTCCATCCCTCCTGCCCCCCCTCGCTGCCCCCTTCCCTCTGACTTTCCCATAACCCCATCACTGTGGGCAAGCCATTTAGCTTCTCTGGGACTCCTTTTTCTCGTGTCATTGTTGAGGGCACCAAATGGAAGTCCAGTGGCTCCTTTGTGATGTGGTTGAGGGGGCGGCCCTGGCCCTGACAGTTTGGCTCCTGCCATTTCTGAAGCACACTGCCCTCCTGACCTCAGGTTGCCCCCGAGGTCCCAAAGGTCCAAAGAGTCATTAACACGACCCATGGGCCAGAGTGAATTACCCGGGGCCCCTCTTGCTTAGTGGTGCACATCTGGGCCTCGGGGCGGGCTGGGCAGAAGGAACAAGAGGATCTTCCTGGCGGGCGTGCTCTGATGGTGTTTGCAGGAGGGACGACACAGGGAGATGGTCCTGTCCCTGTGGGGTAGACAGAGATCCTGGAGTTACACGTGTAGTACACCCAGTACCCGTCTCCACTCGATTCGGGGTTGGGAGGGACTTAAAAGGCCACTGAGCCAAGCTGTGCGTTTAGCAGAGGAAGCCAACCTAAAGAGCTGGTGGCTGTCCAAGGTCACACAGTGTCTTCCTATTTATTACAAGCCACCATCCTCGACCCACCAGGTCAGGGTCAGCCCACTCCGCTGTCAGCGCCTGGCAGGGTCTGCCTTGCTGTGCCTGTGTGGTGTGCTCTTCGCCCTGGTTTCTGTGACAGGGATACCTTCCCTTCTCCCGCCTCCCCATCCCAGGCAGCCCTGGACTTTGCGCTCAGTAAACACAGCTCAGTTCTTTTTCCTTCTTTGTCGTCACCCATAAATCCTGCTTACACTTACTGTACGTACAGATAAGCGGGAGTGTGTGCTCTCCTTCCTCCTGGTTTGGATGCAATTAGAAAAGCGCCAGCTGATGCTCTGTTGGCTTGGGATGTCCTCTGATGGAGAATAGCGGTCCAGGCCTTGCCATTGGACATAATTTTTTTCAACAACAGAAGAAGTATATTTACTCTAATGGACTCTTAGCAGGGTCCTTTTATTTTAATTACTAGAGGCCCAGTGCATGGGGGGGGGGGGCGGGTTCCCTCAGCCCAGCCTATTGCCTCTCACAGTCTGGGAGTCCTCAGGGGCAGGAGGCGACTGGTGATCAGGGGAATGCAACGCCCCATCACACCGCTGCTGCTGCCACTGCCAGCAGTGCAAGCCTCAGCCGCCCCAGTTACCTGAGCCTTGGGTAGCCCTGGGCGGCTGTGGGGCAGAGATGACTGGGGGACTCCAGAATCAGGAGCACAGTGGGGCTGAGGGGACTAGGCAGCACTATCTTGTGGCTGAGGGCACCACCATCTTTGAGAGTTTGGCAGTTAATTAGCATATTCCCTCCTTATTGGCTGTGGGCACCGCCATCTTTGTGACAGTGTGAGGGTCGAGTAACATATTCCCTCTTTATTAAATAGGATTATTTTATTATTATTATTTTAATCCCCACCCAAGGATATTTTTCCACTGATTTTTAGAGAGAGGAAAAGACAGAGAGAAATATCGATGTGAGAGAAACACATCGATTGGTTGCCTCATGCACGAACCCCAACCAGGGTCTCAGCTGGGGAGGAGCCTGCAACCATGGTACATGCACTTGACCAGAATCGAACCCAGAACCCTTCGGTCTGCAGGCTGAGCCAAACCGGCTGGGGCTGGCAGGGTTCTTTGAGAGGGTCTGCAGCACAATTTTACAGGCGAGGGTGGTTTTCTCAAGACAGAACCCATAGGTCTTACCGGGTTCCCCATTGGATTTGGTCACAGGCCCTGGCTGGGAGGAAGACCTAGAGCTGCGTGGGATAAGGCGACCTGGACATAGGCGAGCCTGGTGGCTCTGAGGCAGGCTGGACATCTCCCCGAGGCTGGAGTGCTCAGCTTAAACCACGATTGACCTAGACAGAACCCTCTTTATTTCCTCTAGCTAATGAATAATTCTATTGTTAAGTCCAGATAACATTTGCTCATTTACAGAGTGGGGAAGACCTAGCTTAGGAAAGTTTCCTTTGGGTTCGTATTGAACTTGGACCTGCTCTGAATGAGCCCTGAAAGTCAAAGGCGCTCGCCAGGTGGTTTTCGGAAACCGAGGGTCCAGGTCATGGGCGGCTCCAGGTGACTAGCAGGCTGTCTGCGGGCAGGTGACTGGAAAGAGGGGTCCCTCTGAACTGTGAGGGCTGATGGTGTCAGGTCTCGACGTGGCACTTGAGGAGGAATTAATGAATGGGCTCTCCAAGAGGAGGGCGGGGTCTTGAATGAGTAGTGCACGAGATCCTCTCTCGGGCCCAGGATTTGACAAAAAGGAAGCTTCCGGGAGAGAAACGTCACCTGCAGTGTTGGCCGAGCTGCTCTGTAACTGTCATTTTTACATTTCGCACAGCGGTCTACGGTGTGTAACGCTCTTAGGTTTGTTCTTGGTTTTATTAGGGAGTCACGGGTGCAGCCAGATCTTAATTAGTACTTCGTTTTACAGACGGGAGAGCTTGTGCCTCAGAGAAGCTCAAACAGTGATTGACTGAGGTCAGACGGGACCCCAACACCCTCACACAGGCTCCCCAGAGCCAGCAGGAGGGGGCATGATGGGAGACTAAGCAGGGTTCTAGAACTCTCCATCATGGAAGGATTCACAGGCAGCAGTGAGGCCATGTGGGCTGCGCACCAGGTTCCTGCTGGGCTCAGATCTTTACTTTCAAAAGGACTCGATGTAACTTGAGAACCGAACCGGCCTCCGTCTGACATCAAACATTTGTCAGGAGGCAGTTTGCCTGTAAGTCACCAGGAATTGTCCACGTTGGCAATGCTGTGTTTCTGTGGAAATCCTTCAGGGTAGCTCATATGAGTGGGCTTCTGCATGAACCTGAGCATGCCTGTGGGAGGCGCCCATGGCAAAGTCCTGAGGGGACAGTGTGTGCCCCCATGGCAGGAGCCAGGGTGGCCCTGCCCTGGCTGTCCTTCCGTGAGGCTGGTCCAGGAGCAACCTAGGGCTGGGGTCCCATGACCAGCCAGGGTTCCGCCCTCAGACACTGGACTCTGGGGTGGGCCTAGATCCTGCAGACCCAGTTTTTCAATGACATCTGAAAAAAGCAGGTCCTTTGGTGATGCAAATAGAACATCTTGGCTGCAACCATGGCGATGGCGGGGGTGGGAGGTCGGGGCAGTTGTTGAGAACAAAAGGAGGGTCCTCAGTTGGGTGATGACGGGAAGACCCTCTTTCCTTGGGGACTCTTTTCCTTTTTTCTCCCACTTCTCCCGTGTGGTTCTGGTGGGGTGTGGCCTGGACTTCTGTGTCTCTGCTCACCAACCCTTGCTGTGCCTCACTTTACTGATCTGCAAAGTGAGAACGAGAAGCTGTGGTTCCATGAGTGTGGCACCTGCACAGCTGCGCTGTTGCATTGTGGGGAAGTGGATCAGGGGTGATGGGGCTGACCCCATAGGGACGGTGACCAGGGGCTAGAGGCTGGAAGTATTGACTCTGCCTCCAAATGGCTCTGGGCCCAGGCCCACCCCCATCCTTCATTTGGGTGTCCCAGGCTGTTGACATTTGTGCTTAGTAAGTTTGAGTTGGGCTTTTAGGGTCTTAAAAAACCACCCTAGGGGGCCCGCACCTGTCTCTATCCAGGCACATTGCTCCAGGGGCCACAGTGCCTGAGGTCCCGGTCAGCACCTCTGACCACCCACTGCATCCTGGCCGTGACTGGGGTACTGTCTGCCTTTTATGCTTTCTTCCCCTTAGTGAACCGGCTCCCCTGCTGACTACATGTGGGCTTCTTTCTCTGACTTGATTATAATAAAAATATACCTCAGCGCATGTAGTTTTTAAGTAAAGCTGTCTTTTCAGACTGTGCACATGCACGGCATGTTAGCCCCAGGTAGGTTCTCCTGGACGCCACCTGTGTGACCTTGCTTCTTTATAAAGATTCGTGTGTTTTTTTTAAAAAAAATTATCGAACATACTGGTGAAGTTGGCCATTTTAGAGTGTTGCAGTTCAGTGGGATTTCGTATATTCACAAAGCTGTGCCGCCATGCCCTCCCCTACTTCCAAAGGAGGCCTGTGAGCAGGTGGTGTCCCCGCCCGCCCGCCCTCTGGCACACGCTCGCCTGCTTCTGTCTCTAGGGATTTGCCTGTTGTGCATTCTTCTTGTAAATGGCGTCATGCAATACGTGGCTTTTGCGATTGTCTTCTTCCACTGGTCCTGTTCCCAGGGTTCCTCCGTGCTGCGGTGTGGGTCAGAATGTCCTTCCTTTTTATGGTCCCACTCTGCCGTAAGGATGGACCACCTTTTGTTGGTCTCCTGACCCCTCGGTGGGCTGTTGCCACCTTCTGGCTCTTGTGAACAGTGTGGCTGGGATTCGTTGTGTTGGGGTCCTGCTTTAATTCTAAGAGCTGTTGGAGATACCCCTAGCTTTTGATTCCCCCCCCCCCCCGCCCTTGCCTGTCCCCAGTGTTTTCAAACCCCCAGAAGCCAGTGTTGACCTGGTGTTGACATCCGCCTCGGTGTGAACCAGCTTGGGTGGCCGTAGCACAAGGACCGGCTTGCTGTGGTCTCTGTGGAGTCGCCTGGCTGCGTGTTGACACAGCATTGCCAGGAACAGGGAGTCACCTGCGGGAAGTGCTGCTCGCTGAGGGGTGTCTGCAGCAGACCTGGCCAGGTGTTTCTCCGGGGGTGGCCCCTCGGTCACCTGCATCAGGATCACGAGAGGCTTTGTTTTGAGAAAACAGGCTTCTGGGCCTCCTCTGTGCTGGATGCTGTGGGTCTGTCCCTCTGTCCCTTTGTCCCTCGAAGCTTTTCCACACCTGCTGTGAGTAGATCTGAATGACAGTAGCAGGTTGCGCCCTGATAGGATCGGCCAAGCTGGGAGAGAACAGGCTGGCTCTGCTCTCCCTGCAGGGGAGCCTGGAACTATCTCCATTGCCTTGGACCGAGGGTCCCTGTCTCCCTAAGTTCCAGTTGCCACTGCCCCCTTCCCTTCACTCCTGTTGCCTTGCACTCCACCCACACCCCTGGAAATTGCCCCTTTATTAAGCTCTTATAAAATGATGCTAATCTGAGGGCATGGTCCCATTCCTGTTGTGACTCTGAGTGATAGCTCAGCCTGTCCCTACCCAGTGAATATGCCCCCCAGGGCCAGGAGCCTGCACTCCACAGGCCCCGAGTTCCTCCAAGCTAGGGGGGACAACCAGCCAGTGGGTCCCTGGGTTCTCTACTTCCTTGTGTCCAGACCCTGGACCCACCACTGGTCCTGCCTGCCTCTGCTTTTTGGAGCATCTGTCAGAGCAAGAAACGTTTACCGAACCTTCCTGGCTCCGAGTTCTGCAGGTGTAACACACATCTTACAGGCAAGACTTGGGGGTGGCCAGGGAGAGGAGAGACAGAGCCTGTTGGCTTTGGAAGGGTGACTCACCCTGGAGCCCCCTGGAGCCCCGCCACCTAACTGCCTTCCAGGGCTAGGAATCCCATGGCTGTGTCCCCTGCCTCTGTCCCCGAGAGTTGGGGGAGGAGTGCCAAGTGCCTAGTCCCTGCAGCTGCTTACACCTAGGCCTCTGGCTCCAGCCTCTAATCCTGTCCTGGGCTGCAGGCGTGGAGGAAACCTGAGAAAGCTGCCCCTGCAGGCCCAGCAGTGCTGGCTCTGCTCCCCCCTCGAGGGTCGGACAGGGAAGCACAGCAGGTGGCTTGGGAGCCTAGCTTGATGTCCTGTCTCTTCCTGCTTTGTTCCAATAGGGCCTTCCTTCTTCTTTCTTTCCTCTCTCCCCCCTTCCTTCCTTTTTTCTTTTCCTTTCTTTCTTTCTTCCTTCATTCCTTCGTTTTCCCTTCCTTCCTTCCTCCTGGATGTGTTCATATTCAGAAAATCTCAGGAGGGCCACTTGCTGCCTTCGTGGTATGATACCTAAATTCATGGGCTTTAGTAAAAATGGATCAGTCAGAAGTCAGTGGAGTCACATGTTTATGGGAAATGTGTTCCCTTTTCATTGTGGTAGATTTTTAACTGTGACAAAAACATTCCAGAAAGGGAAGCCAGGGGTGAGGGCAGCGAGGACTGCAGGGTGCTCGCAGCCAGCCACCCTGGCTCCGCGCCCTCACCCCACACTGTCACCAGGGCTGTTGGCCTGGGTTCCTGTGGACCAGCTTCCAGGCAGGGCATGAGCCACCCAGGGTGGGAGGCTGGTCTGCGCTGAAGGCTTTTGTAGGTGAGGTCTCATTGGACCCCGGCTGTGCCCTTTCACCTGCTGTGGCTGGGTTTGCCTTTCAAAAGCGGAGCCGATGGGTTCCAGTAGAGGCCAAATGGCCCACAGAGCCCAAAATAGTCACCGTCTGTCCCTTTCGAGTCCGCAGGGGATGTCTGGAGACATTTTGGTCATCAGGACTGGGGTTAGGGATGCCGCTGGCAGCTGGTGGGTTGAGGCTAGAGTGCATAGAGTGGGCCCCACAGAAAGATGATCAGCCTCCAAATGTCAGCAGTGCCAAAGTTCCGACACACTGCTGTCTGGGAAGTTTGCTGTTTCAGCTGGGGAACTAACTGGTGGGGGAAAGAGGCCTCGAGGATGAGTGGTCTGGGCGGTGCCCTCTGTAGGATGGAGATGTGGGAGTTTGGCAGGCTGGGTGGGGGGTGAGGCTGGGTCTGGGGGCCATGCCTGAGGGCAGCTGTTGTGTACGTGGTGCTGGGGAGACAAGGCTGCCCCTAGAGACATGAGCTTGGGCATCGCAGAGACTAGGCAGTCCATAGCTCCATTCCTAGGGTGCCCTGACGGGCCTGGCCCCTAGGAGAATGTCTCAGTGAGGAGCAGAAAAGCGAGGATGGGCTTGGGGGACACTGGACACAGGCCGAGGAAGAGAGATCTCTGAAGGAAGGCGGGAAAGACCAGCCATGGGGGTGCAGCAGAGACACTCACAGAGCAGTCAGTGGTTAGAAAGCTGCTAGGTAAGACCCACACAGGAGCTCCCCCTTAGGTGAGTGGCTGAACAGGGTGTTTTTCCAGGGGAGCTGGGGGCAAGGCCTAGCAGGAGGAAGCCAGCCTGCCCTGCAGGGAAGGAGTCCCCACCTCAGGGCTGCTGACTTCTGTGCCAAGACTGTGGTGATGGCCAGTGCAGCCTTCCTGCCAAGGAGGGGCCTCAGACCAGGTGTCACTAACGGTGGGCAGGACATCTGGTGTGAGCCATGGCAACCTGAAGCCGAGGACAAAAAGCATTCCAGGTGGCGCCCCTGTGCCTTTTGAGTCAGCAGGGGGTGTCTGGAGACACTTTGGTCATCTGCCTGCGGGTAATTCTTTTCTCCCGGTTCTCTCATTCTCTGTACAAATAATCGTGCTCGGGTACTTTGTGGCTGGAGGGGGAAGCAAAGGCTCTCCCACTTGTCCTGGGTTCTGGCTGTGCCCTCTGGCTCCAGAGCACCCTGGCTCCCGGTCACGTACATCTCCTGGCATCCCTGGCAGAACTGCTGGGAAACACACCGAATTATCAGGAGGCTGCACTCCCTGTCCTGTGGGAAGCCTGGCGTTTCGGTTCAAGTCCGTCTTATCTCTGCCTGGTACAGACTTGTAGCAGAAGGGTGATTCACACAGGATTTGCTAATGGATGCGTTGGTTTAAAAATACAGTGAGACAAATGTTCCGAGGGCACTGTCAGCCCTCCCGCAGTATCACTACCTTGGGGGTCCCCCAGGTCCTGGTCTCCAGGAGCCACTGGGCTGATGTCTGCTCAGGCGGACATGGAGGGACAGCTGTGTCCTCGGGAGTTGTCTAGACAGGAGCTGATCCCTCTGGTCCTGGAGCTGGGCTCCGGCTATAGGCCCTGGAGCCACTCGGCCCTGCCACTCAGCAGCTGGGAGCCTTGGACAAGTTACCCGCTTCTCTCACACCTCAGTGTGTAAAATGGAGTTAGTGATCGAGTCTGTCTCACAGGGTGGCTGTGACAGTGAAATTCACAAGCACATGGAAAGCACTTAGGATAGTGCCAGATGTACTCCGGGTCCAACAGATGTGGATGTAGGGCCCCCCTTGAGGCCAGTGTGACCTCATGTTAACTTGATCACCTCTGCAAAGATCCTGCTTCCAAATAAAGTCAAGTTCACGGGTATTGCGTCATGGGGTACCACTCACCTGACAACAGCCCTGTGCCCGCGGGGCTGCCTGTGGGAGGGTTTCTGTTGCCGTTCCTGCCTGTGTCTCCATTTCTGTGAGCTGCAAGGAGCAGGAAAGGTCTTGCTTCCCTTTGTGTGTCTCAGCGGCTCCCAGAGCGTGGCAAGCGCTCAGCACCTGTGTAGCGAATGACTTAGATTACAGAAGGTGCTCCTTCCGATCACTGCCCTGGACGGGCAGGAGGCAGCTGTGAACATAGAAGCCCTGCTTTGGGGAAGCAGCTCACTCACATGCAGTGGGATCGGAGCCGCTCGGAGCCCGTCCTTGGCTTCACACTACTTACGCAGTGATGGTCTCTGTGTGCCGGGCACTGTGGGGGGTGCCGGCGATGCTGAAGGACTGAAGTCCTTGCTCACCCCCCGCGTATGGCCTGGCGGGAGAGACACAGCTGAATAAGCAGTCACAGTCCAGTCGTTAGGTCTTGTGGTGGGGGACCCTGGGGCACCAGGGCTGTCGACCACAAACATGGCGCTGACTCAGAGGGGACCTTAGTGGTGTCAGGATGGACATGCGTGGACACTGGCAGCTTCCCCTCTGCCCTGGCATGGGGTCACCGGCGGTGGCAGCTGCTGAGAACACCTGTGGGAGCTGGCGGGAATAGAGGCTCGTGGGCCTCTGGGGATGGGTGCGTCCGAGGTCCCCCATGTCATAGCGCGGTGCAGTGATGGACGGCCTCAGGAAGAGGCTCTGGTTGTGCCGGTTGAATAGGGGATCCCTGAACATCTTTTAATGGGAGCTGAGGTGGAGTTCCCCTCCAGGTTTTCCCCTTGTTGTTCTCTCCTGTGTGAATATGTCCGTGTGTGCATGACTGTGTGTGTTCTGTGTCTGTGTATCTTACATAGAGAAATCTCCACGATGTGTTTGCACCTCTTGTTTCTAAGTGGGGCGTGTGACCGACTCCACTAGAAGAATGTTCTTTTCCAACCAGTGGTCCGTGTGCCGCAGGCCTGGCCTGGTCCCAGGCCACGCTCAGGTTTTCTTCCCCTGCCCAGCCGGCTCTGCCAAGGTGCCACGGGCTGCCCTGCACAAGGGTCTCTGGGCCTCTCCTGATTCAGCGAGGTTTCCAGGTGCCTGGCTGTGTACCTAGGGGGTCTAGGTGGTAAAGCGTCCAGGAGAAACCTCGGTTAGGCTCGTGTGGTGAGGCCTTTCTGCATGCAGCAGTGACCACACCAGGACCTGAGCTCCAAGGCCTTCCAGGCCATGCATGGGCTCCGGGGGTCCCCCCAAGGCCTTCACTCAGGACGAAGTTGCCCATGAGTGAGCAGAGCTCACATACTCATTCTGCACCGATGGAGGACTCACCGCTTCGAGAGCCCTGCGTGTGCGTGGTGCGGGGCTACAGCCTATGGAATTAGGCTGGTGGGTGTGCTGACGCAGGAGCTTCTGCAACATCCAGAAGGTGCTGCTGCCCTTTTCGTGGTTTTGTGATGGGGGTCAGGGTCAGGGGTCAGCGACAGCACAGCGGTGTGGGGAGTTGGTGGAGGACGGACGGGTTGGCCGTCAGGCGGGGGAGCGGCAGGCCTTGGCCGATCGTGCTGAGTCTGGGTTTCTGGTGGGAGGTTAGGGCGGTGCCGCAGCAGTGAACATAAGGACTATTGCGGTTGGGGGTTGGGTGGGAGACGGTGGGAATGATGAAGCAGATGGCAGTTTGGCTGCTGAATGAGTGTGTATTCTTTTTTGCAAGGAATGAGAATATGCAGATAGTGGGGGGTTTAGAGGGCCTAGGAGAAGGGCTGAGGCCTCACAGGTAGAGTTTGATTGGGACTAGGGGGGCCCAGGTAGGGGATGTCTTGGACCACCGTCTGTGCTGAGGCTAAGGGACCTGGTTCTAAATGGAGTGGTAGATTCTCGGCAGGTGGGTGAATGGGCCCAGCCTGCACGGGAACCCTCCGTCCTGTCTTCGAATGAAAATTATGCAAGAACTTCTTAAAAGTAAAAGCGTTGCCTAAAGACTTCCCCGGGCGGTTACATCAGACCCAGGTTGAGAAGCTGTTCCTTGGCAGCCCTCTGGGGCCTGGGCGTGCGGGCGTGGCTGGGAGGTGGAGACTGAACTGGCCCTGACGGGAAATGGGAGGGAAAGGAGTCAGGCGTCGCAGCACTCCAGCCATGGCTCAGGTTCAAAGGGCAAATAACAACACGGGTAATGGCCCTCACCAAGACAGTGGTCCTCCGCAGGGGCCATTCTGCCCCCGGGTGACACTTGGCAATGGCTGGAGACAGCTTGGGTTACCTGGGAACGGGGATGCCCCTGCCTTCTAGTGGGTGCTGCCCAGCACCCTGCAGTACACGGGATGGCCCCCACCAAAAATGATCCCCTCCGCGATGCTTGTGCTGCCAAGGCCGGGAAACCCTGACTGGGAGCTGGTGCTGGCGCTTCACTGAGCACAGGACGTAGGGTAGCAAGTTCTGTCCACACACTTGGAAGAGGTAGATAGCATTGTTGTCCCCATTTTATAGATGAGGGCTTGGAGGCACCACGCAGTTGAATAACTTGCCCGTCTGAGGCGTTTCAAACTTGGAGCAAAGTGACACCGTTGACCGACGACGAGGAGGAGGGCATCTCAGCCAGAAGGGGGTGCTTTGCATCTGAATAAACACAGACTCCCCCAAGTAGGAGTGCGGAGAATGTGTGCTTTGTAAGGAGCCTGAGTTCGTTTGAGTCTCTGGCACACGGCTGTTTGGGGACCCCCCGTACTGTGCCCATGCGTCCTCATTCTGCAGGTAAGACAGTGAAGAGGAGCGATCATGGCATGGTACGGTGTGCTCACCTGGTCTGGCTGATGATACGGTCCTCCTGGTTCAGGTGGCATAAACAGAGGCTCAGAGGTTACGTGGCACATCCGAGAGCACGCAGCTGGCCTTTGCGCTCGGATCTGACTCCAAAACCCCGTGTCTCCTTCTTTGTGCCCAGTCATCTGCCCAGGTCAGTCCCCAGTGCAGCCTGAGGAGGAGGAAGAAGATGGTGACATGTTAATAATTTAAGGAGCATCAGGTGAGGACGCCGAGGGCCATGCTAGAAGACCAGGCAGGGAGGCAGGGGAGCAGAGCTGGGCCCTCCTGATTCTGGGCAGGGGGCTGGAGGCTGGATACTCAGCGTGCAGACCTGCAGTGTCTTCATCTTTGTCGGCGCAGGGATGAAATGACCCGCTTAGCTCCCAGGCTGTGAGGGGTCGGCCTGCTGGAGAGAGGACAGCACCTGTGTACTCACAGTAACATCCTGTGGTCCGCAAACAGCTTTCTCTTTCCTGGTCTTCCCAGAAGCATTGTCCCAGGTCCCCTTAGGTGAGATTTATTTTGTGCCAGAAGAGACATCAAAGCCCTAAGGGCCAAGGAATGGGCTTTCTGGCCCCCTCTGTCTGCCCTCCAGGCCTGAGCTCTCCCAAATGCCCATTCCGAGGGAGATGGTCCCATCGCATCCTCGCTGCCGTCCAGCGAGAACCTGGTGCCTGAAGCTCTACTCCATCTCCGCGTGTGTCAGAACCCCAGTTTTACCTGGTTGCCACGAAGAGAGGCCTTTGCAAGGCTCTTGTGGTGATCTGTGCGGAGTGCTTTGGATGCAGAGTTGCCAGGTGCCTGCCAATATCCCACTCATCCTTCAGGGATGTGGCAGTGGCCTGCGTGTCGGGGATCTTAGGAAAGACTGTTCCAGAAGTATGGAAGCAAGATCCCATTTTACTATAGAGGTCTGACCCTCTGTTTCATATACTGCTTAGAGTTCTGGTTGAATTAGATGTGACAGAAAAGAGAGAGCTGGGAACAGGTGTAGCAGCAGGCAGGAGGCCACACCTACGGAGAGGAGGAGAGTGAGGTTCTGAGGAGACAAACTTGCGTCCAGACCTCTCCGTTCCCATGTCGGGTGGGAGGGTGAGACTGGGGCAGTCATAATGAAGTGCCACAAACTGGGCTGCTTAAAGCAACAGGCGTTCATTCTCACCGTCCTGGGGGCTGGAAGTCCAAGATGAGTGTGGGATGTACTGTGCCGTGGAATTGATGGGCCTTCTGGAACTGCCTGCTGTGAGGGCAGCGAACAGAAGCCCCCAAAGCCTAATTCACTTTCTGACCCTTTACAGCTCCTGCTCTACCGCACTCTTACATAAACAGACCCACTGTTTTTCTGGAAGAAGAAAAAATAGCATAAGGGTGTCACTTCTTACCAATGCCATATCACCAAAATCCTAGTGGGGTTATTTTTTTGAAGGAAGGAAGAGGTTGGAAGACATTTTATTAAATTATTCTGAAGTTCCTCTGGAAGAAAAATAAATAAATGATAGGAAACTTTGAAACAGAATAGGTCATAGAAATTAGTCCTTCCACAGAGCCAAACGTTGACAGACCACTATCCTATATAATAAAAGGCTAATATGCAAATCAGCCGAACAGTGGAACAACCAGTGGTGGTCAGTGTACTCCCATGGGGGAGCACTGCTCAGCCAGAAACTAGACTCATGGCTAGTGAGTGCAGCGGCAGCACTAAAGATGTCCGTGGGGAGCAGGCCTAAGCCTTCAGTCAGACATCCCCTGAGGGCTTCCAGACTGTGAGAGGGTGCAGGCTGGGCTGAGGGACACTGCCCCCCACCCCCGCCTGAGTGCCTCTAGTAGTTAAATAAGGCTGATGTTCTAAAAATAGTCAACAAATGGTGCCAAGAGGCCACATTCAAATCCTGGTGTCCATACATACACATTTAGAGTGCGTGTAGAAGACATCACATCGCTCAGGGGGGGACAGACGTCAGGAATGATGTGGGAGCCATTACTCTGCTCTTTGCTAATTAATTTTGTGAAGTTCCTCATTGAACAGCAACATAAATTCTTTGTACATTAACCTCAGTTCACAAGCCACTTCTTTAAATAAAGGAAAACAGATGTGGCTGTTCATCAGATTTTGCATTTGCAGAGTCCCCTCTGCATTTCAAGGCGAAGTCACAAAGGAAAGATTGATACGGTTGCATAATTAAGACTTTATCAGGTTAGCAAATGGATTAGCGGGGAGAATTGGCAGCTGATAAGGTTGAATTTCAGAGTGTCGCTGAGCAAAGGATCCAAAAGGATAGTCGTGAAGCAGGAAATGAGAAGGGTAGATATTTGAAAGAATTGCTGGCTAATGGTCAAAGGAATGTGCCTTTAGACTTTGATACCCTGTTTCCCACAAGTGGGTTAGCGAAGCTTTGCGTGGACTGTAAAGGAAGAGTGGGAAGTGGACCGCACTGCTGTTGAGAGTAGAAATTGCTACGTTCTGGGAAAATGTTTGTCCACACGTCTTGCTCTGCTCGGTAGTCCTGAGAATAGTCTGAGTTGCTGGGGAAGATGGGTGTATAGATGGTCACCGCCCTGCCACGCACAGCTTCCAACATGTGGAAGCCGCTGGGAGAAGCAGGGTCGGGGTGCTCTCCCCTTGCAGAAGTGAAAATAAGGCCCAGGTAGTTTGCTCACATTTCTGCCCCTCCTCGAAGCTCCTTTCGCCTGGTAACAATTCTGCATTAGACTACGTGGAAGCTGCCTCCCCTCTCAGGCTTGCGCGACTCCCGTGTTTTAATCTGAGTCTCACAAACGAACCTTGGGGAAAACCCCTTTCAATACAAACCTAACAAGCCTCAGTTTCTTCATCTGTAAAATGGGTGGACCCATTGTTTTACAGAAACTGAGATCTGTGTTTCTCAGAGTGGCATCTAAGCTGAACTGTTAAAAAAAAGAAAAAGTTTAAGTTACTGTATGTGTACTAGAAAAGATGTCAGTCTTTCTAGCCAACGGACTAGCTTTCTCCTTAAAGTGATGGAGCGCTGCCTTCAGAATAGCTGCCTTGAATAAACCTAAGTTGGCTGAAATGGAAATGATAAACACTGTTTTATTTATTTTTTTTTTTTAAGGACCACAGGATATCAGGGACTAAAGTTTGGAAACCACAAATCCTTCGAGGGCTGATGCTTTGCAGCCTTGCCGAATGTGCAGGCGGGCCAGCAACCCGGGCTGCCCCTGCCCAGTTAAGTGAATGGGCTTCTCTTCTCAGGGCTGTCAGAACTCCTTCAGATAGTCATGTCTTTGCTTCGCAGTCACTGGCTGGGGACCAGAACTATTTCTGGCCAGGGCTGATCACAAGATCCCACTTCACAGCCTGTCTGCTGCCAGCTCTGTCTCACGGTGGGCCAGCCTTCCCATGTGACTCCAGGAGGCAGACCACAAGCCACCATGGTGATGAACGCCGCCTTCCTCCCCCCGCCACCCTGCCCCCAGATCCCATGCTGGCCAAGCAGGTGACTGGACACCATTGGTTTGAACTCCTCGGCGTTTTCAGCAGCAGGGTGCAGGACAGGCGAGGAGCTCCCACCACAGCACGCGAGGTGTGCCAGGCCAGCCGAGATGCCTGGGCGTCCAGTCTCCTGTGAGCCCAGCAGACACGGTGGAAGCCCCACCCCTTTCCCTCCTCCTCTCCGTGGTGGTGTCATGTATGTTGTTGTCCTAGCCAGACGAGAAGCAGTGGAGGGAAGGGACCGGGTGCTGCGTGGCCTTGTGTCTTTGGTGGTCCCCGCGGCTCTGGTTCTGATTGTTTGAACAAAACATTTGTCTATTCAGCTGCTGGGGAGTTAGAGAAGCCAAGCGTCCAGACTGCAAGGAAGCGTGTTTTGTGTCGTTAGGGAGTTAAGCTAGCGCCTGGGACCGAAGCAGTCCACGCCCAGAGAAGGTGCCAGGTGCTCCCGGGAGAGCTTGGAAAGGGCGGACTCAAAGGCACATTTGACAGGGTCCTTCTCAGATGAGGTCCTGGGGTCCCTCTCAAATGGTAGGTTTTAATGTAGCAGAAAATCGGGAGGCCTGTAGAGTCTTAAAGAAGGCGGGATGGTGAGGAAGACGGCAGAAGTAGGGAGAGGGCTGGGTGCTTTGGTTTGACAAGAGCGCAGGGCATGCAAAAGAAAGCATCATGCAGACATGGAGAGGGGGTTAGTCTTCTACAGAATGGGGAGCCTCTGACGAGCCAAGGAGATGATGGTGTGGTCCCAAGGAGATGATGGTATGGTCCCACATACCAGGAGGAACAACCCCACAGCTGGGCGTCCACTCAGGCCCCAGAGACCCTCCTGCCCCAACCACAACCCTCTGATTCTCCAAACCCAGACTTTCTTACTTTCACAAGCCGGTGAAAATATCCCAAGTCATGGTGCCCACTCCCAGCCATCACACTTTCTACAGTAAAAACAGCAAGAAGGCCACCACGTGGGCACACCACAGCTCCAGGGCCCTCCCGCTGTTCAGTAGAGCCTGTGGGAGGTGTCGGGTCAGCAGATGGCAACACCTTCATTCCCTCTGAGCTTTAGTCTCTCACACGTGGTCCTTCATCCATGACTGCTCCATGTGTCTTGTGTCCCTGTCAGGACGAGGCCTTGTTCGAGAGGGGGATGCTCAGTGCCTGCCTGGGAGACACCCACCTTTCTCAGACTCCAGGACCAGGGTGCATGGTCCTGCACACACATGTCATGACTGATGCAGATGGCTGGTTGGGGGGGGCCCAGACAGCTGCTGTGGCCCCTCACCCCAAGAAAACTGAACTCAGTGTTAAATCAAAGTGAAATACACGCTGGCAACCCTGGTCAATGAGGCCACTGCACCCTCGTTACCTTCCATGGGGTGTGTCCTCCTCGGGACACAGGGTGGGGTCATAGACAGGGTCTGGAGGTGAGACTTCTGCAGCTGGGAGGAGAAGTCCCCGAGGTGTCCGGGAAGGGTTGAGTTTCTCTGTGCAGGGCTGGTTCTCTCTCGTAACAGGAGCCTGTGCCTTACCTGCCAGGGGAGGGAGAACCTGGAAAGGGGACACCAGTCACGTGTTGGCTTTCCACTTGGGTTATTGCCCAGACCAGTCGGGTCTAGGGTCAAGAGGTGAGGGGAACAGGGGTGCTGTGGAGGCTGCAGGGCATCCTTCCTCCAGGGCTGTCTGCATGGGGTGAGGGGAGGGGTCCTGAGACATTTGGAGACCACCAGCCCGCCTTCCCTCTGGTCTCAGTGTGACTCCATGAAGGCCAGGTGTCCCCCACAGCCTCTGAGTTGCCAGTCAGGAGCCTGGTGCCTGGAGATTTAGGCAGTTGCTCGAGGGATGACAGGTTAGCCGGCGAGGGGTATCGTTGGGTGATTTGGATCCTCAGGGACACACTTTTGGGGAGTGAGTGAGAGGAAGCAGGCGTGACGGAGTTTCTGCCGACAGAGCCTGGTGACTTAAATCACCGAGAGTGGGCCGAAACTCAAGCCTGCTCTTTCAACCCGGAGGAAACATGATTAATCAACATGACACTCCTACTCCAGAAATTGAAGTCAAACATGGAGAATGAGTCATCTTAAACCGGGCGGGAACCCAGAGCCGTCTTCACGCCTCACGCCTGACTCCTCCTGCAGGCTGCCCTCCCTCTGCACCCACGTGGGTCGGAGCCACTGGAGAGGCCAGCCGGTCCCTGTGCACACCCTGCGGTCCCAGAGATGCCGGGGACCTATTGTTTTTCCTGGTTGGTTGGTTCTTGCCTTGTTCCTGGGACAGACGTTGGCAGATAGGCCCACCGGGATATTCTGGGCTCCTGGGATCTGAGGCGGGGCTGCATGCGGTTCCCAAGCGTGCAGCAGAATCTGTAAATAAGTCTGTCCCTGCACAACGATGGCGTCTGTTCAGAGGCCAGCCTCGCAGTTCTGGGAGGAGCAGACGCAGGCTCTTCTCTCTCCAAATGAATCGGCCTTTCTACAAGAAACGGAAAACTCGTTAGCAACGAGTCAGACAGAAGTAAGCTGTAATGCCTCTTTCTATAGTTCTAGACCTGATTTCCCCCCAGGGGCGCAGAGGCGGCTTCTACAAGTCCAGGTGCGGGTGGGGAGTGGGGGCTGCTACAGCCTGCCCTTCTCAGATGTCCCGAGGCCCCGGGATGGCCGACCACCCTGGCCAAGGGTGCATACAGCTGCTGCACACCGTCCCAGAGAGGTGACCCACCCCGGGGCTGCGGATGAAGTCCCGTGTCATGGAGGGTGGCCAGACTCATAGGCCAGGCCACCCAGGCAAACCCATCAGTGGGTTTTTTTGTTTTTTCTTTTAGTTAACACACAATCCACTGAGCTGGGCACAGCTTCCTCCTGGCAGGAAGAGAGACATCCCCTGATGAGCCTGTAGAGACGCCCAGGTAGTGCCCAGAGCCTGTAGATGGTCAGTATTGTCCCCTGTACGCCGAGTGCTGTGAGGCCAAGTCTACACTAGGAAAAACACCTCCACGCAAACGGGAAGATTCAAGTCAATTTGGCAAAGATTTGGACTCCTAGAAATACCTGGATTTCTAGGCCTGGGTAACTGGATGGTGAAGATTCTGTTATAATTATTAAGCCGACTTGATTATGGTGGATTGCTAAACTCCATTTGCTCGCTTTCAACCCAAGTCCACTCACCGGTCTGAGTTTTCCTCTCCATAAAGTTACTCCCTAGCATTGTACACAGTCCTCCTCCTTCACTCACTGCAGAGACTCCGGCCACTTGGCCGCACTCGGCTGCAGTGGGTGAGGTGTCACCTGAAGATGGAGCTGTGCGTCTCCGTAGCCGAATCTCCAGATCCACTTGCTTTTTGGGAGTCAGATTCAGCAGGAACATTCTGGAAATTCCTGTAAACACCTGGGAGCTTGGCGGTGTGCATGGCCGTGGGGTCTGCTGAGACCCCCACCTCCCGCCCCTGCATCGTCTCAGCACTTGGACTTTTACGTTTTGTCTGACCTGACTTTTTCTTCGGGAAAGGTGACAAAAGGAGGTTTGGGGCAAACTCCAGAGTTGGGCTGGGACCTGGGAGGTTCGAGGTACCCATCAGTTTTGAAGGGGAGCCCTCAGTGGTCTGAGTTCCACGTTCAGGTGTCACTTGACAATTGAGTAGGAATCCTCTTCCTCCCCCCCTTCCACATCCATGTGTGCTGTGGTGGGGTTCAGGCTGCCTGGACACCTGAGCTGTGGCTCCTTAGAGTTTTCCCAAGTCAAGGGGAGACAAACACACACACACACACACACACACACACACACTCCTGACACATGTCTAGGATGACAAGTGACAAATGTTTCCTATTTAAGTTTTTAAACATTTTATTGCAGATATTTAAAACATGTGCAGAAATAGGGAAATGGTAAGAATAAGATAATAAAAATAGATAATGAACTAGGAATAAATAGTAAATAGGGAGAAGCGTAAGATGTATAGTAATTTCAGTGATGCATTCATTTACTTAAAAATAAATATGTTTGTAGTCATAGTGTGATGTTTAGTAAAATGCAGTATAAACGCCTTGTAAAGCAGATCCTGCCATTTCTCCCGACATTACTTTTCTAATGAAGTGAGGACTTATTTGAAGGGTGTGGTGTGAGCTCATGAGACTTGAATTTGCAGCTCGGGGACATTGACTGTAGATCGCAGGCTGGCAGGTGAGTCACTGTGTTTGCCGGGCTGTGCCGGGGAGTAGGGAGCAGAAAGAGGCGGAGAGAGGTTTTCCTGGAGGCACTGTGAGGGCTGTGAGTCCGGAGCAGGAGCTGGAGCGGGTGCCTGAGCAGTGGGGTGTGAGTGTGGGCCGTGATTCCCTGTGGGTGGAGGTCACACACCTGAACCGCTGTTCGTTGCTGGTTTAAAAGCAGCAGGCAACCCCCTGCTTTTGAGTTGGGGAATAAGCTGACTAAAAGGAGAGCTTTGCAGAGAGTAGGGGCCGCCATGGAGACTAAAAGGCGCCCGGGTCCCATCACTACAGAGGGACCCTGTGGACTTGGGGAGACCCTGGGAGAAGAGCAGGGCTTCCTGGAGTCTTACTGGGCAAGTGGCTCCAGGATCCCTCCACACCTGGCTCTGGAGTGGGTAGAGGTGCAGGGCTCCCCTCTGAGCCCTCACCTCACTGTCCAGTCGGGGTGGTGCCAGGCAGAGGGAGCCTTCCAGGCTTGGTCCAGCGGGGTCAGCTGCCCTTTCTGTGCCTGTCTCCGACCCTCGCTGGTTTGGCTCCTGCTGGATAGAGCATCAGCCTACAGGCTGGAGGGTCACGCGTTAGATTCTCAGTTGCAGGCTCCATCCACAGCCTGCTGTTTCTCTCTCTGTCTCTCCCCCTCCCTTCCACTCTCTCTAAAATCAATGCAAAAATATCCTCCGGTGAGGATCAACAACAGCAACAACAACAACAAAAATCTCCAAATGGCAATGGTGCCCCAGGCTCACCACGAAGGTGCTAATGGGTGTCAGGATTCTGTTTAAGGACCGTCCCCCACTGCCACTAGCCACTAGCGGAAATGTCACCATTCTGGACTTTCCTAGGGGCATTGAGCACCACGGGACAAAACGCCCCCTCCCCTGGAAGACAGTGTGAATGGCTGCATTGGCCTCAGTGTGCAGGCTGCGCTTCTGGTCACCAGGGAGTCGGACCTAGTGCCTGGGCTGCGCTCCGGCTGATACATGGGGAGGGCTGCACAGTCAGTGGCTTATCTGTGCCTTGAATGGCAGCCTCTGTGAGGGTATCTTTGTGTTTTAAAAAGGACTGCAGATCTCTTTCTACCACTGCTAACACTTTCTGTCTCTCCCTAGCTCTGGGTCATAACTCTGTCCTCCCATCAATAATAAACAAACACGATGCTCAGTTTTCAAAAATGCCAGGGCTCTGTGATTCGTTCTGCCCACCCCTTCGCCCTGATTCTACCCAGGCTGCGTGCTGGGCAGTGAGTGAGAAGGAAGCTAAGAATGTTGTCACTCTGAAGTGCTTCTCATTTCGTCTTGCCGACCTGCAGGTTCTTCCTGGTGCTCCCTAGAAAGCTGTCTCGTGCCCCAGTGAGCTATGGCCAGCACTCTCCTAGCCCCAGTAACTCAGCCCCCTCTGACTTCACCCACCTCATCTTCTGAGGACGTGGCCCTCTGTGTGGGATTTGGAGGGTGGAGGGCTGGTCCCGATGGCTCCTCTCCTTGCCACCCACCTGCATTCCCCCCACCCCTAAGCTGAGTCAATAATTTTCAAAGGTAACAGCATCGATGCTTCCATTTCTCTCATCTGTAGCCAATGGTCTCTTTCTCAATCAGGAACCTTCTGTGGCTGCCGGGGTCTCCGGGGCAAAGACTAAACCCCACACCAGGGCCGGGGCTGCTGGTGCCCCAGCTGCAGGGACCAGCCTTGTTCAAGAGCTCCACGTGGATCATGAATTCTTGGATCAGTGCCCTCCTTACCCCATGCTACAGATAGGAAAACTGAGGCTTAGTGGAGCTAAATATCGATCTCAAGGCCATGCCCAGCGTGGATGCAAACCTGAGACTGCCCACTGCGCCCACTGCGTTCAGAACCTTGGAGAAGGGGACCAGAGGATGGGCTAAGTCGTCACCATGGCCCAAGGGCTGCAGGGGGCGGTGTCGGGCCCCTCTTGCTCCCTCTGATTAGTAAAGGTGACACGTGGGTCAGAAGCTGCATTGGTGTCTTTGGATAGAGAAACAAGGGGTCTCGGGCTGTGTTGCATGAGCCCGGTTACACTGGGATGAAATTCGCTGCCCTCAGGACACTGTCAGGATGGAGGCCAGCTGTAGCCGCTGTGGTGTGTCTGCCTGTTTCTGTTGGAGAGCAGATGAAAGTTACTTCTCTGAAATAGGCTCCTAGCTGCTCCTTTTCCCAAGTCCTGGAGAAGGTCTGCTCATGGCCAGACACCTCGTGTCTCCAGAACCCCGTAAAGGCCCGCGTGTGCCTCCCCGAGAAAAGCCGAGGCCTCAGGTGTGATGCCTGTGCTCACTTAGTAACGACACCACGGCTCAGTACACGGAGGGTTTCTCCTGCATAAATTACGTGGAAATAACCTTATGTGTACACATGGCCACTTGCATCTTTTATTTATGATTGTTTGTTTATTTAGTGTCCCGAGAGGCTTTAAGGAGAGTGTGGGCAGAGACGCTGTGCTAAGCCCTGCCCCAGGGGCTGGGCCGGAGTCACTGCCGAGTATAAGGGACCCAGCCGCTGTGGGCAGCCAGAGAGCTAACCCTCCTCTCCCCAGCCCTGGAGCCAGCTGTGTGGACTGCACAGATTCCGTTTTGTCCTCCTCTGACTAGTGAACAGGCAAGCCAGGTGCTAGAGCCAATCTCACAACCCCCCCCCCCCCCCCCCCCCCCCGTGCCCAGGAAGAGAGGGCACCCACAGCAGCCGGAACACTGCTGGGCTGTGTGCACGGACCCCGGGCAGAGGAAATGACACGAGTCTCTCTCTATGGGAATGGGCTCTGGAAGAAAGAGGCTTCCGCCTCCCGTAGTTAGTTTTAACCCATGCTCCACTGGCTCAGGGGAAATGTTTTCTTCCTCTGCTTTCAGGAAGCAGCATTGCACCGCGGGCACTGCGGGCAGCATGGTTGCCTGAGGCAGAAGCTTCCGCAGTCGCTGGAGTAGCTGGAGGAAGGAACATGGAACCGTAGCGGCTCACCCAGGAAGAGTTCCAGGATGGCAGCTCAGCGGATCCGAGCCGCCAACGCCAGCGGCCTCCCCCGGTGCAAGTCTGAGGGAACCTTGATCGACCTGAGTGAAGGGTTTTCAGAAACGAGCTTTAACGATGTCAAAGGTGAGCTCCTGGGGCCAGACCTGGGTCTGAGGGCTCTCAGCTGCCAAGTTCATGTTCAGACCAGTACACTTTAGCTCCCTGATCTCCATTGTGTTCTGAATGCACGATAAATAACTTGTTGTGTTTCTCTGGTGTGTCGGGAGATTGTTTTGAATTTTCCCTTTAGTAATGAAACTTCATACGGATTATGTTTTCTCTTTTCATGTGTTTTGGTGACATTACGGTAGGAAACTTGATGGTACAGAAAACTGGGGGAAAGGATGAATTATTGGAAACACTAGAGAAGAAAAAGAGTGGTCTGGAATGAGGTTGGCCAGCTTTCTCACAGAGAGTCGTGTAGGAAACACATTAAGCCTTGCAGGATGTATGACATCTGTCACAACCCCTCAGTCCTGTCCTTGTAGCTTGAAAGTCTTCATAGAAGAGAGCAAACAAATGCACGTGGCTGTGTTTCAATAAAGCTTTATTGACAAAAACAACCAGCAGATGTGGCCCAGGGGCCATTGTTTGCTGACCCCCGGTTAACAAGTGGTTGTAGGGTTTAAGTACCCTGCACCTGAGTTGATGAGAAAACCTATCTTTTGGACCCAAGGTTGATACTGGTGGATCATCTTCTTCCATGAAGCCCATCCTGACCTCATAGGCCATGATCAGCATCTCTCCTGGTGCTGAGTGCCCCCTCCCACCATTATCATCATCCTCATCCTCATCATCACCATCATGAATGGACTATCCCACAGCCATGGCCGCCTTCTGTTGAAATCACTCTCCATTCAGGGAGCTGTATCTGTGCCTTTATATCTATGGCCCTCGGCACAAAGCCAGCACTTAATAAACAATCCTTAACCGAACTGCTGTCTCCCGGTAAAAACGCGGCCCTCTCCCCATGTCCTGAGAGTCATGCAGACGTGTGTCCCTTTCTGCTCTCTGCTCTCTTCCACTTCATCCTCCACTTCTACTTCCTCTCTGGGCTTTATGTTGGTGGCTCTGAGCATGGCTTCAAATATCCTTTAGAAGAAGGCTGGCAAAGGGAATCCTGAGGGTTTATTCATAAGGGCAGTGGAGTTACTGGTCGTTGCTATAAATAACTGAACCATTCCTTTTTCATAGATTGGTAATGGGCATTATTTTCTCACTTTAGCTAATCACAGTGAGAGCTGGAACGAGTGAGCATAAACGGTGGGGTTTGGGTCGGGTTCCTAACAAGGGGCAGAGAGCTGAATTTTAATAGATAATTATAATTCGGGAGGAGCTGTGATTCCTAAAAGAATAGCACAGTGAGGGGAGGAAGACAAGACAGTCTGGGATGTGAGGAGGGGCTGGTGAGCTCGTGTGTGTGTGTGTGTGTGTGTGTGTGTGTGTGTGTGTGTGTGTGTTGGGGAGAGGGGTCAGAGACCCTGTGGACTCTACTCTCCAGAGGCAGGGGCAGCATCCATGTGGTGAGCAGGCTTCATGGTGGGAATTTATTCCAGCCTAATTGTCTGCTGTGAAAGCTGCTGCTCCTGATGAGTGTTTTGCCTGCAGAGGAACTGAGGCAGGAAGGTAGGAAATGTGTTTCCCAGTGCACCGACTCCCTGACGCCCAGAGAGCTTGTCTGTGTTAAAATCAAGGGAGCTGGGAATCTGGGCAGCACTCCCCAGAATTCATTAGGTTGGAATTCGATAGGGATTTTCCTGCATCTGATTGGATGTGGCCCCACCCTGGTGTCCCAGGGCTCTCTGTGGGGATTGACTGATGGAGGGGCCATGAGGAAGGGAGCTCACACCACTGCCCACTTCCATGAGGCCCCGATGGGAAGGAGCTGACCCTTGAGTGAAATGTTACCACTGACCCTCTAAGGAGAGTGCTTTGAATGCTAAGCAAAACCATTTTGATTCTTCAGTCTGGTAATTGGAAGTGATCATTTGCATTGATATATTTTCTTAGGCTATGTACAAAGCCAACCTAATAACTTTGGCTTTTAATTTAAAAAATATCACTGTAAGGGAATTATTCTGGGGCAACATTATAGGGATTTAACTTTTTTAAAATATATTTTTATTGATTTCAGAGAGGAAGGAAGAGGGAGAGAGAGCTAGAAATATCCATGATGAGAGAGAATCATGGATCGGCTGCCTCCTGCAAGTCTCCCACTGGGGATCGAGCCCACAACCAGGCATGTGCCCTTGACTGGAATCGAACCTAGGACCTTTCAGTTCGAAGGTCGATGCTCTATCCACTGAGCCAAACCGGCTAGGGCAGGGATTTAACTTTTGAGGGATTCTAACAAGATTTTAATAGCTTGAAGGCTTTCTTTAATTTTCACTTGGTTTTAATTTTCATCTGACATTTTCATTAGACGTGTCAAGGAAACAAACGTGGTTTGTATTGCTGGAGGCCATGACCAGACAAGAGTGGAGAGAAGGTCTTACCTTATCTCTGACCCCTCCTCCGCCCCCCCCGTCTCCCCTCAAAGCCATTTCCTTCATGGTGCTGCTTTTATACAGTCTAGGGCACAGCCAGGGGGACTCTCACTTGGGCCACCACCTTGGCCCAGTAGCATGGACATGACCTCTATGTTGTAAGCAGACAGGACCAGGTGAGCAGTAATTCAGTGAGTGTCAATTGAGCACCTGCTTTGTGCCAGGCTCTTTCCAGGGACATCCATGAGCATGGCAGACCCTAAAGGAGCTTGTGCACTAACGGGTGGTGGGGCCCTCTCCCCAGAACCCTAAACAACTGTGTAAGATGTCTGATGTATTGGTTGGTGATACGTGTTATAGAGAAAAATAAAACTCGAGGGAGTGGGGGAGTGTCGGTTGTAACAAAACATTTTGCTAAGCCCTTTATCAGCACAATTTCACTTAATCCTCACCAGGGCCCATTGAAGAAAGATCCTTCTTCTTGATCATGAAGAATCCAGGCTCGGGAGGTCAGACAGCTTCAGAGGTCTAGTGATCCAGAGCCAGGTCTCCCAGCACCCAGATGGAGGGCAGTGGGTCATGCCTTTGAGGCCCAGGTGTGCTTTTTCCCAAGCACAGATCTGTTAACCTGGTTCATGCCGATAAATAGAAATCTCCTGCTTTAGACTTAGCCAAGGAAATGCAATTTAATTTTCATTATTTCCTTCCCAAGGAAAGGGGAACTGGGTGGGAGATGGGGCTTTTGGAGGGCCGGTTGGAAGGAATCAAATGCTTGCTGACTGAATCACATATTAGAGCAGTTCAACTAGAAAACTAGCCCGTCCTTTGCTTGTTTATGCAGACAGCCTAAAAAGGGTTTCCTTTCTTTCGATTGTTTGTTACAGGAAGTTAGAATATGAGCACATTGTAAAACAAGGCACAGTTCAGGGGGTGGGGCTTGTTTCCCTCAGAAAGAACTTCCTGCGGAATACCTTTGTCGTGTATAGGAGACAGATAAAACACTTAGGTGTGTGATTATTATTTTTCGAAACACACCGCTTGCTTAGATGACTTCGTTTTGCTGTTCCAATTGCCGAATACCAAGAACCCCACATTAGCTGAGTCACGTTTGGAGTGTCGTGGTTTTTCAGACTGCTTAAGCAGGCGTTCCGAAACAGCGTGAGCTCCACCAGGCATGAACCTTTGATTTTTACGGTATATGGGAGAGACCATTTCCATGGTGTTATTTTGAATGATCAGTTCAAGGAGATTGAAAGAAATACCAGCCTCAAAATCGTAGGGCATATAAACAGTTTGGTGAAGAATGGAACCAGAAGCATGGATACATGGAACAGACTGGCGGGTGCCTGGGGCGGGGGGGGGGGGGGGGGGGGCGGTGACTGGATAAGAAAGGTGAAGGGAGCCCTGACCTGTTTGGCTCAGTGAATGGAGTGTCAGCCTGCGGACTGGAGGGTCCCTGGTTCGATTCTGGTCAGGAGCATGTACCTTGGTTGTGGGCACATCTCCAGTGGGGGGTGTGCAGGAGGCAGCTGATCGATGTTTCTTTCTCATCGATGTTTCTGGCTCTCTGTCCCTCTCCCTTCCTCTCTGTGGAGGATCAATAAAATATATTTAAAAAAAAAAAAGAAAGGTGAAGGGATTGACTAAAGAACATATATGCATATTCCATGCACGCGGACAGTGAGTGCCAAGCGAGGGGAATTGCGGGTGGGCAAAGTAGGGGGAAATGGAGGAGTATCTGCAATAGTGTCAACATAAAAAATTTTTAATTAAAAAATAAATAAAAAAGAATGAGTTGAACTTGGAAATGGAAGAAACGGGCCTGAGCGCCAAGGGGACATCTTTCACGTTCAGGGCCGATGTGGAGGGTCTTCTTGCCCGCGACTGGTCACATGCCCTGGGACCCCTAAGCTCGGAGCATCTCTGTTTTCTAAGTGAACCCCATTCAATTTCTCCTCCTTTGGGGGAGGACGGTGTTTCCTCTATCCTTCCAGGTTCTTTGGCTGGTCTGATAATTAAATAGACGTAAGGCAGATTAACAGGAGAAAAACAAATGTAATGACGTATGTATGGGAGCCCCATGAGACTGAGACAGTCAGGCAGCCATGCTGAGCTGGGAAGAAGGGGGTGGGGACTGGGGCTTCGGAGGGAGGGAAGACGGGTCACAGGAAGATGGGAGCGCAAATGCTTGATAAACAAGTACTTTCCTGCCCCACAGAGACACTGGGACGCAACTTCCCTTCGTAACCACCCCTCCCCCCCAGCCCACCTGCCGGCCCATCCTCCTTGTAGTTCCCTGAATGGGCCTCCGTCCATATTCTTGGCAGCACTTAGGGAGAAGGGAGAAGCTCTGCCTGAGTCATTGGGGCCTTGATTGTCTTCAGGCCAGAGTAGTCCCCAGCAGCACACTCTGGAGCCGCCTGGTCTGCTCCCTTCACAGCCCAGCAGCCCTCTGGCCAGTTAGATAAAGAAATAATTTGATCAAAATGAGATGTTTGAGGCACAGGGGCATGGTGCTGGTTTGCATTTCTGCAAATGGTGGACTGACTTCCATTGTGGCCTTGCCTGTGTGTGTCAGACCTGGACGTGGCCAAGTGTGGTGGAACGCTCATACCCTCATTGGCGTGTTGATCGCACACCAAAACCCACTCTAGTTCATTTCTGTGAATCACGCTGCTGGCTCATGGCTGCATCTGGTGTCAGTTTCCTGGGCCCTCTCTAGCTTGGACAGTGCCCTGCAGCCCGCAGCCTCGCCCTCACCTGCACCTTCACCCTCTGCTCTGTGTGTTTCTTGCAGTGCCTTCTCCCAGTGCCTTGCTAGGAGACAATCCCACACCTTTCGGAAACGCAAAGGAAGTGATCGCAATCAAGGACTACTGCCCCAACAACTTCACCACCCTGAAGTTCTCCAAGGGCGACCACCTCTATGTCTTGGACACGTCCGGCGGGGAGTGGTGGTACGCCCACAACACCACGGAGATGGGCTACATCCCCTCCTCCTACGTGCAGCCCCTCAACTACCGCAACTCCACGCTGAGTGACAGCGGGATGATCGACAATCTTCCCGACAGCCCCGAGGAAGTAGCCAAGGAGTTAGATTTGCTTGGAGGATGGACAGATGACAGGAAGGGATTGGGCAAAACCTACAGTAATAACCCTTTCTGGAATGGGGTCCAAACGAACCCCTTTCTGAACGGGAAGGTGCCCGTGATGCCCAGCGTGGACGAGCTGGCTCCCAGAAGCTCAGTGGACTTGCTGCTCTTCGACACGGGCACATCTTCCTTCACGGAGTCCAGCTCGGCCACCACGAACAGCACCGGCAACATCCTTGACGAGCTGCCGGCCACGAACCAGCTCCATGCCGAGGGGCCGGGCAAGCGGGACAACCCGTTCTTCCGGAGCAAACGCTCCTACAGTCTTTCGGAGCTCTCCGTCCTCCAGGCCAAGTCCGATGCGCCCGACTCATCGGGGTACTTCACCGGCTTGAAGTCCCCGGCCCCCGAGCAGTTCCAGAGCCGGGAGGACTTCCGCGCAGCCTGGCTGAGCCACCGGAAGCTGGCTCGGTCTTGCCACGACTTGGACTTGCTGGGCCAAAGCCCCGGGTGGGGCCAGACCCAAGCAGTGGAGACGAACATGGTGTGCAAGCTGGACAGCTCCGGGGGCTCCGTGCAGCTTCCCGACACCGGCATCAGCATCCACGTGCCGGAAGGCCATGTGGCCCAGGGGGAGACGCAGCAGATCTCCATGAAAGCGCTGCTGGACCCCCCCTTGGAACTCAACAGCGACCGCTGCTGCACGGTCAGCCCGGTGCTGGAGGTGAAGCTGAGCACCCTGGAGGTGAGAACCGTCATCGTCTTGGAGATGAAAGTTTCAGCCGAGGTGAAAAACGACATTTTCAGCAAAAGCACAGTGGGCCTCCAGTGCCTGAGGAGCGACCTCAAGGAAGGGCCCTATGTCCCCATCCCGCTCAACTACAGCTCGGGGGACACGGTCCAGGTGCACCTCAACAACCTGGAGCCCTGCATGTACCTGGCCATCGTGGCTCATGGACCGAACATTCTCTACCCTTCCACCGTGTGGGACTTCATCAATAAGAAGGTCACAGTGGGTCTCTACGGCCCCAAACACATTCACCCGTCCTTCAAGACAGTGGTGACCATTTTTGGGCATGATTGTGCCCCAAAGACTCTCCTTGTCACCGAGGTCACCCGCCAGGCCCCCAGCCCCGCGCCCGTGACCCTGCAGCTCTGGGGTAAGCACCACTTTGTCTTGTCCAGGCCCCAGGACCTCCAGGTCTGCATGTTTTCCAACATGACAAATTACGAGGTCCGCGCCGGCGAGCAGGCCAAAGTCGTGCGAGGGTTCCAGATGAAGCTTGGCAAGGTGAGCCGCCTCATCTTCCCCATCGCCTGCCAGAACCCCAGCGAGCTCTCCGACTTCACCCTGAGGGTCCAGGTGAAGGACGACCAGGAGGCCATCCTCACCCAGTTTTGCGTCCAGACGCCCCAGCCGCCCCCCAAAAGTGCCATCAAGCCGTCCGGGCAGAGACGGTTCCTCAAGAAGAACGAGGTCGGGAAAATCATCCTGTCCCCGTTCGCCGCCACCACCAAGTACCCGACCTTCCAGGACCGCCCCGTGTCCAGCCTCAAGTTCGGCAAGCTGCTCAAGACCGTGGTCCGGCAGAGCAAGAACCACTACCTGCTGGAGTACAAGAAGGGGGACGCCATCGCCCTGCTCAGCGAGGAGAAGATCCGGCTGAAGGGGCAGCTGTGGACCAAGGAGTGGTACATCGGCTACCACCAGGGCAAGGTGGGCCTGGTGCACGCCAAGAACGTGCTGGTGGTGGGCAAGGCCCGGCCCAGCCTCCTGGCGGGGCCCGAGCTGAGCACCTCGGTGCTGCTGGAGCAGATCCTGCGGCCCTGCAAGTTCCTCACCTACATCTACGCCTCCGTCAGGACGCTGCTCATGGAGAACATCAGCAGCTGGCGCTCCTTCGCCGACGCCCTGGGCTACGGGAACCTGCCGCTCACCTTCTTCTGCCGGGCGGAGCTGGACAGCGAGCCGGAGCGGGTGGCATCCGTGCTGGAGAAGCTGAAGGAGGACTGTAACAGCATGGAGAACAAAGACCGGAAGTCCTTCCAGAAGGAGCTCATGATGGTAGGTCCTGGCAGGTTTGGGTTCCGGGAGGGTGGGGCGAGAGCCAGCCTTCTCCTCACACACGTGGTTGCCACGTGGTTCGGTGAACCCTTGGAGCGGCGTCTGGCCTCATCCGTGCTCCGTCAGGTGCAAGGACAGGGTTTTAGGAAATGCCCCTGGAGAGGGGCGTTCACAGGGCGCCATGAGGTTCCCCAAGCAGCTCAGATCTCTTTTCCCGCTGAGGTGGGGGCTCCTCAGAGGTCTCAGGATGGCCCCTTCGCATGCCCAGTGGGACGTGGACACACGGGGCCTGTGCTCCAACCACCTCTCTATAAAACTCTGGGGAGAAGGTCTTCCCTGTGAGAGCCACCTATGACTCCAACGTTTTAAGAAACCCTTCCCCCAAATCTGGCTTTATTTTAATGAGTTGTTCCCTCTGCGTCTTACTTGAAGGTTCCACCATGTCTCTGTATTATTTCCCCTTCCTCCTTTTCGTGTGCGTTTGAGTCGGGGGTGAGGACAGCCTTGGTTTCGCCAGCACAACCAGGAATTGGAATACAAAGAAGTAAAAAGGGGGAAGTTGGTGTCACACTACGGGGTACACCGGCCCATTGGGCAGCCGGGAAGCATTCACTGACCTTTCCCGGCACCAGCAGGCCTGGGCTCAGCCTCAATCCCACGCCCCACAGGCAGCCCCACTCATAACTGTTGGATAAGTCTGGGAGTGACCTCGGAGACGCTTACTACTATCTCTCTCTTGGCATCTCTCGTTGCGTCTGTGCTGCCATTCATTGCCTGTCGACCCCCTTTGATGCTAAGAGCCGTCTCAGCTCTCTCCCGGTCCCGCTGATGGGATGTCCCATGGGAACACCTGTGTGACTTGGCCACATGCCTTTCCTGCTGACTCCACGCAGCCTTCCTCGCCTCCTGACTTTGGTGAGGTGTGACTCAGCACTCCTGGCATTTCTTCCACTTCTACCCCCTCTGTCCCCACAGCACCTGCCATTCCATGTCTGCACTTCTGGGAACAGGTGAGCCAGGTGCGTCTGAGGTTGCCAACGTTGACATGAGTGTGCAACTGACGTGTGTTCATTGCACGCACGTCTCTCTGCTGCCCCCTGGAGCTGGGGGACAGAAGGGATACAGTCCACTGTGCCGTGGCCACTGCGGCAGAGGGAGTGGGGCATGACGCAAGGCCCCCTGACTAGTGACCCGCGATAGTATAAAGTGCTGGTCACACGGAGCAGATAGGAACCTGGCACTGCCCCCAGGAGCGAGCGGGAACTGGAAGTGGCATGTAGAGGGGCGACCTTGGCAACCCGGAGGTCATTGGGCATTGGCAGCGTTAGTGGAGAGCATGGCTGCAGGGAAGCTCCCCCGGTGATGCCCGTGTCCCTCCCTCAGGGCACACCTCCCTGCCCGCCTGTAGAATCAGTCCCCGAGCTGCCTGTCTCTACTTTGGATCGACCTCACAGTGGGCAGGGGCCGAGCTTCCCTCTTGCCAGCCTCAGGCTGGAATTCTCCATGGATCATGGAATTATGTGCTTTCATGGAGCATAAACGATGGATTGTGCCTCCGTGACAGCTGAGAAGCGCTCGCCTGGCATGGGCACAGGAGGAAAACGAACCGACCTGGGCATCGCCTTCAGGGCTGTGGAAACCTGTCTGAGGAGGTGGCTTTTCTCTCAGTTCCTCATTTCTTTTCTGAAGACTTAAGTGAAGGCTCCTTTTTTTCACCTTGGGGAACCCAGGGTAGATTTTTCCGTCGGCTTCCTGAGGTTAGCGTGTGTGTGCAGATGGGCCCGGTGTGCGTCTGGGACCTGCCCTCCCCGAGCCCCACACCCACCGTGGCTCCCAGAGTCCCAGGAGGAGGAAGTGGCAGGAGGGTGCCCAGGGGAGGTTGGCTTGGGCTGAAGTGAAACCGGTTTCCCCTCCTGATCTGTGAGCGGCAGATCTGAATGGCTGGCCCGACTTCTAGAAACCCAGGCTGGCTCACCCCGGGTGTGGGCAGAGTCGGGGTGTTGGAGGAGACGCTGCAAACCAGGTGTTTCATTTCCAGAGACTTAGATGTCACTGAGCAGTGGAATTTCCTACAGCGTCCACCAAGCATCTAACCCGTCCCCCCCCCCCAGCCAGACCACCCCCACCTCACCCCTCTCCTTGTGAAGACAGTTTGTTTAGGGATGATGCCTTGGTTTGGAAGTTGTGATTAAATGAATTAGACAGGGGGAAGGTTTTGGGAAGGGAAAAGTCCACTACCATCAGAATGGGGTCCAGGCCCCTTCCTCCGCCCCCAAGGCCCTGCGAGACCTGGTCCCCCGCCCCCACCCCCCATCTCACATCACTGGGGACCACGCACGCTTCTTGCTCACTAGCCACTCCGGCCCTGTCGCTGCATCCTCAACACAGCTCGCTTGCTCCTGCCTCAGATTTTGCACGCGTGGTTTCCTCTGCCTGGAATTCTCTCCACCGACTCCATGTGGCTGTGCTTTCACCTCCTTCAGGTACCAGCCCAAACCTCATCGCGCAAGCTTTCCCACAGCGCTCTGTGAAGCTACCTTGTTGTGCCTTTGGGTCACTGCACCTCGTCATCCACGGTGCTTTCCAGAATCTGAAATGGCCTGTGTCTTATTGCCCTAATTGAAGACAAACTCCATGGGAGAAAGGATCTGGCACATAGGAAAGACTCAGACATGTGGTGAATGAATGAATGAATGAATGAATGATGAATGAATGAATGAATGAATGATGAATGAATTCATGCAGCCTCCTGTGGTCAGGCCACCGTGCTTCTGTTCTTTTGTTCCAGTCCCTCTTATGGATGCATAGTCTCCATATCCGCTGGTCTGGGAGGTGTGTTTTGTGCATGGACCTGCTGGGGTACTTTGCCTGCCCTCTGTCACCCACACGGCTTGTGACCACAGAGAATGGCCCTCCTGCCCCCAGTCCACCCAGCTCTCCAGCAGAAGCCATGCCTGTCTGTGATCATCCCATTTCGATGAGCCGCCCCCCCCCCCCACACACACACACACCATATTGAAAGTCGGGAGAGGGTTGGTGCTGCTGGACCCAGCAGAGTGGACGAAGTCCCTGGAGCCCCTGAGTGTTGGAGGGTGTTGAGTGGACCCCTGGGGATCCCTGTGCTGGTGGGACTTACGGGTCAGGCAGATGTGGGAATGGGCACCACACATTGGAAGAGCTTTTGAAGTCAGTCTATTGTCAAAGGCAGGACGGGTACTGGTGGCAGGTGCGTGGCTGCAGCTTCTAACGTAGAGCCATGGAGAGCCACAGCAAACATCAGAGCAGGTGTGTGTGCTCACACGCATTAAACATTTCTTGGGCGCCTGCTGTGTGCTTGGAGGCGGTGCCGGGGGCTGGGCTTTTGAAGAACTCGGGCCTGTTACTTGAGGAAGACCTAGGTGAACAGTCAGGAGAGCTGAGGGGGCTTGTAACGGGCCCCGAAGGAAAGGACCTGCTTGGCCTAGGTGGACCAGGGGGAGGCAAATGGGGATGCCAAAAGGGGTGCAGGAGCCAGCCAAGGGGGAGGGGCTGTCGGGTCCCGGGTACACTGTGGGCAAGGGCCAAGGTGAAGAGGAGCATGGGGTGGGGTCGAGCAGAGGCTTGAGGCCGTGTTGAATTCAAGGGCTCGGGGACAAGAGATGATAGTACATGTATATGGGGCAATGGGAGAGTGGCCTGGAGCCACCTGGGCCACACAACACTTGCTCTGTGTCCTATGGGCATTCAGTCACAGGGGAAGTGGGGGAATCAAGGTGGACCCATTCCTGCTATTTGTGAAGTCAGGTGTGTCCCTGCCCCTTGCCCCTCTTCAGTCTCAGAGTCACGCAGGTGGCAGGCAGTGGAGTGCCCACTCTGAGTGCCTTTCCTGCAGAATGCCAGGATGCCTGGGGGTGAGGACCTAATTTTCATATTCACCCCGGGATTTACTCTTGTTAAAACAGGCAGGCAAGGGGAGAGGTGAGAGGTATGGGTCAAACCAAAGGGCTGCCCGGCTGGGAACGCCCTCACAGCTTACGCATTGGATCTCACATCTGGCAGCCCGTTGCAAGCAGGCCCACTGCAGCCCTTCCCTCCCCCTCCCCTGGCAGGCAGGGTCTGCGGCCCGCCCTGCACGGAGACCTGGGGGCAGGCTGTCCGCATTTCCCTGCCTTGTGCCAGTTCGTATTGACCTTGAGAGCTTCAAGGTCTTCGTTTTCACAGTGGCCTTGGCTCCGCCCAGGTTTTGTTCTTTCCTCATTGGTTTTTCTATTTGTAAAGACAGAGCATGCTTCTTTTGCATTGAACTTCTGCAATCAATGCTGAAGACCAAAGCAGAAAGTAGGTCCTCCACGGAGTGTGTGCTGTGGTTATGATCAGTTCCCTAGGGTGTTGCCACCCAGGCCATCCCATAGGCGCTCTCCCAGCCACGTGTGCTCCCGTGGAGGCCTGTGGCTCTCAGCTTGGGAAGGCCCACGGGTCCCTGGTCTGTGAGCGTGCAGCTTCTGTCCGACCACTGCAGCGCTCCGGGAGGTGCGCCCTTGTTCATGCGTCCGTGTGCTCGTCCATATTGGTTCCGTGACAATATTCCAGAACCTGCAGGCCCACTGCAATCCAGAATGGCCTCAGTTGCCTAATTACATCTGCAAAGAGCCTACTTCTGAATCCAGTCACATGCTGAGGTTCTGAAGGGACGTCTACCCCACACACATCACCAACTTTCTTCGTCCTGTGAGTCGCAGCGATGCAGAGGTCCAGGGGGTGTGTTACAGGCATTAAAACGTTCAGGAAGAGCAGGTGGTGTCTGCATCGTGACTCCACAGGCACCCGAGCCACCCTCTGCCTCACCCTATGCTCCTCCCCCCAGGCCTTGCTGAAGATGGACTGCCAGGGCCTGGTGGTCCGCCTCATCCAGGACTTTGTGCTCCTGACCACGGCCGTCGAGGTGGCGCAGCGCTGGAGGGAGCTGGCTGAGAAGCTCGCCAAGGTGTCCAAGCAGCAGATGGACGCGTACGAGTCTCCCCACCGGGACAGGAACGGGGTCGTGGACAGCGAGGTGAGTGGGCAGCCCTTCCCTCAACCTGTAAAACTCAGTCACAGCAATGTCTGTTTTGTGGCGTTTTTATGAGGATAAAAATGAGTTAGACGCGAAAGCGCGTGCCCAGCACACAGTAGGCCCTCACTGAGTGACAGGTCCCCTCCTTCTTGGGTCTTTAGTTCTGACTCCCGCTCTGACACTGGCAAGGCCTCGCTGCCCTGAAGCGGGGCTGGGGCGTTGGGACATCATCGGCAGGCCTTCCCGTCCCTGCTCATCCAGATCTTAAATCACCTTCAGCCGGAGGGAATGATGGGTGACGGGGCCCTTTGGGATCCGCTCTGGGCCTCTACCCACTGCATGAATGCCTGGCACGTTGTATGTCTGGCCTGGGCCAGCACAAGCTGGGTTCCTTCTCAGAAGTTCTGTTTTCTCACCTGTTCATGGAGGTCACTTTAAGCTACCAGAAACCTAGGAAGGGGCAAGTTCCAAGCATAAGGGTGTCCTTTTTTTTCTTTTTCTTTTAAAATATATTTTTATTGACTTCATAGAGGAAAGGAGAGGGAGAGATAGAAACATCATTGATGAGAGAGAATCATAGATCAGCTGCCTTCTGCACGCCCCCTACTGGGGATTGAGCCCGCAACCCAGGCATGTGCCCTTGACTGGAATCAAACCTGGGACCCATCAGTCCGCCGACTGACACTCTACCCACTAAGCCAAACCAGCCAGGGCAAGGGTGTCCTTTATTATTAATAGGGCGAATTTCTAAATAAATGGCCACGATAGAAAGTGCTACAGGGAGTGTAAGGAGAGAAACCCTTTCTGTCAGTTGAGACACTACTGGCTACATCCTACTCTCGCACAAAATGCAGTTCCCTCTGCGACGTGCTGGCCGGATGGGGATGGTCCGCTGTGGCTCCAGGTTTGCTGTGCTCTTACCAAGCAGTGTAAATAGTGCGCAAGGAGCTGTAGTGGTGACCCAGCCGAATGTCTGACTGTCCCTTACTCTGTCCTTGCTCCCTGCTTCCGTTGCGGACAACTCCCCTGTGCAGGCCATGTGGAAACCCGCGTATGACTTTCTGCTGACCTGGAGCCACCAGATCGGGGACAGCTACCGGGACGTCATCCAGGAGCTGCACACTGGCCTGGACAGGATGAAGAACCCCATCACCAAGCGCTGGAAGCACCTCACAGGCACCCTCATCCTCGTGAACACCCTGGACATCCTGCGAGCAGCTGCCTTTAGTCCTGCCGACCAGGACGACTTTGTGATTTGAACGAGTGCCCCCAGCCTGCTGCTGCCCTGGGGCCCATGCCCCCGTATGCCCTGTATGCCCCTGTCTGCCCCGGATGCTCGTGCAGCCACATGTTGCTGGGGAGGGAGGAAGAGTCGACTGCTCAGACAGATGAGGGTCTCTCAATGGCCCCGCGCCCAGGACCAAGCACACCCAGTACTCCACCTGCCGCCTCCATCTCGGGGGCAGGGGAATCCTGACGGGAATTTCTACTGAAGGTCATTGCCAATAGCTTTCTATTTGTTAAGTATACATTTAAATTTAAAATCACTTTTTTAAAGTATGGGGAGGAGGGGACATATGAGAAACGTGGTATCTAATTTTTTTAATGAACCATATAGGTAAAAAAAAAAAAAAAAACTTACAGGGGCAGACACTGTTAAGGTTTTTATGTTCTCTAAAGACCTTTTTAAATTATGTTACAAATGTATATATGTATTTAAAAGTACTCGGGAGCATTTCTTGTTCCCAGACACTCGCATTTCAACAGGAAGCACGGGAAGACGCTTGTTCGCGCATTGGACCTTCTTTCACTCCGTACCTGTTCAAACGTAAATCAAATAGGAACCATGGTTTTAGGTAAACGAGTGTAGCCCAAGCCCATTCCTTCCAAGAACGTCCTGGGCCCTGTTCTCCCCTCCTTTCTTCTCTTCTGTACCTTGGCCTCATGGTGGTGCAGTAGGTGACCAGCACAGGCACGTGGACCGTTTTGTGGGCAAAGTTAAGTCTGACTGGTGCCCTTGAGGTGAAGAAGCAGCTGGGAGCTGGCGTTCCCTGTGTCCCCTGCCCATTCAGAAGCGCAATCCCAGTTCCGATCGAGCTGGTCCCTGCAAACACGCCCTCTCCCCCCACCCCGTCACAAAGGAAACTTTGCCACAAGGACAGCCTGTTCTAGGTACCGGCGACCATTTGCCAAACTCTCCGCTTCATTTCATCCCACACGTAATCCCTCTCCCTTCCTGGTATACCCATGTCTCCTTGGGCATGAATAGTGTGGGGAAACCATTTTTATTTATTTTCTGTATTTTATTTAATACAGAAATTACCTGAGCAGGATGAACATTTCATGAAAGTGAACTACTTCCCACATAAAGTCTGGGGCCTGGTGGAATGGTGCACTGATCACGTCTGTGGTTGCAGATCCACTTCCTGGGCTGAATTCTGTGATGGCACTGTCATGGTGGCATCTCAAAGGGGGCAAGGGGCACGACTGGAGTCCCCAGGAATGTGCCGGGACGGGCACGAGCGTATGGGAAGTCACGTGGGGCCACTTGGGATCCCAGTCTCTTTCTCTAATTCTGCTTTCTTGAAACACTATAATCACCTACTGTAATCAATGCATAGTCCCTTATGGGGCTGAAACATTCTTACGTATCTATTGATTCAGATACTGAAGATCAACTGGCTAGAAAAAAACGATACCAAAAAATAAAAACACTACGTACTTTATGCTGCAAGAACCGAGACACCCAATTCCCCAATCCTCACACAAGATAACCTTAAATTCAGCTTTTCAACTCTCCGCCATCATCCTTTCCAGAGGTCCTCTCTCCCCTTTTCCCCCAAAAAAGAAACAAAACAAGTTGCACCTTAAACCATGGATATTTTTCCTCAGGGGCTTAAAATAGTTTCCTATGCAACATGTCTTGTAGCACAAATTAAATTCTACAGAAGTTGCAGTAAATGTTATTTGGATATTTTGACCTCTTAAGTGTGTGGGGTATTTTTTTTCCATACCAGCCAGACTTTAAATAAAACCTCACGTAAGTATCTGTACCAAGAACAATGACTCCCTCCCCTAACACTCACCTGAAGTGACAGTTGGGTAAGAGGTACCGGGTATCTATTTTCTTGATATTAATGTAATTGCTCCTGGAGTATAGGGGTCTCAGGCATCGCTGGCTAGTAGGACTTGGTGTTGTCCAGAGCACACAAAGGGCTCAGGTGGACGGCTTCCTTTATTTTGGCCCCACACCCCTGGGACTGGCAATCCCGATCCCACAATACAGTTCAGGACAGCTGGTCCACTTGTGGCTGTTTCTACCTGCACCACCCTCCTCACTGAGATAGGGGCTTTGTCATGTTTTCTGGGTGCTCCGGATCTTGAGAACACTTGCTATATTGGGAACCCCAAAAAACAAACTTGCAGCTCCCCTTGAAGCTACATGCAGCTGTGTCTAGCTTCCACCTCATGGATCTCTGGTTCAATCACCCACTTGCAGATGGAGACGAGGCTGGTGGCAGAAGCATCTTCCTCCAGGGTGGCTGTGGCCTCAGTGGGGCACACAGGGCCGTGGCGATTTCCCTGATGCCATGACACGTTCCTCAGCAAGCCAGTCCTGGAAGCTCAAGATTGAGCACCATTCTTCAGATCTCTCAACCCTCTGCTGAATTACCCAATTGTCCTTTATTAAGTCGCTTTTTGGAAGAATGCACCATTGTTCATTTCCGTTGCTTGCAAATAAGCACCTTGATTTCTTACTAGTTTTATTCCTTCAGGTTTCGGCCCTGATACTCAGACTCCCGGGAAGTCTTTCTGGACGTCCCATCTGGGCAGAGGGCCCTTCCTTTGCTTTCCTGCAGTCCTCAGCCCTTACCACGAATATAACCCAAATCTCTCCACTAGAGCTGTGCCCCAGACTCAACTGGGCAATGAGACACCCAATGCACACTCCATACGTTCAAAGTTGCATTTAATACATGCAAAGTCACAATAAGTTCCTGATGGTTGACTGACTGAATAAACATCTTCCCAGTGAGCACTGCAGATCAGTTCATCTAGGGCAGCGGTTCTCAACCTGTGGGTCGCGACCCCTTTGGGGATCAAATGACCCTTTCACAGGGGTCGCCTAAAACCATCCTGCATACCAGATATTTACATTATGATTTATAACAGTAGCAAAATTACACTTAGGAAGTAGCAACGAAAATAATTTTATCGTTAGGGGTCACCATAACATGAGGAACTGTATTAAAGGGTCGTGGCATTAGGAAGGTTGAGAACCACTGATTTAGGGGAATGCAGGTTAAGTACCTGAGTAGCTTTGTGTGAAATTGGAGTGATTTTTCTTTTATCAAATATACATTTTATGGAGAGTCCATTCTAGATTTTTTTTTCTAGAAAGTTCTATCTCATTTTAGTTCACTGGTCTCCCCACTATACTATCCTATATAATAAAAGCCTAGGTGGCATCACACCTTCATGTGATGTCAGAAGATGGCTGGCAGGGGAGGGCAGCTGGGGGCAATCAGGCTGGAAGGCAGAAGTGGTTAGAGGCAGGCAGGCGAGCAGTTAGGAGCCAGCAGACCCCGATTGTGAGAGGGACGTCCGACTGAGGGGTCCCAGATTAGAGAGGGTGCAGGCTGGGCTGAGGGACACTCCCTTCCCCCCCCCCACATGAATTTTGTGCTTCAGACCTCTAGTTACATATGTTTAGCTCAGCTGAAGCTCACACTTTGGCGTAACAAGTATTGGCTGTATTTTTCACACATCCACATATTTTCTACACTCACACCTGCGTGAGAATAACAGACACTTGGTGCGCATCTATAGCCTCAGGTGAGCTGTCTTGGTGTCACAGGCCTCCTTGAAAAGTCACCAGGGCACCTGAGCGAGGCAGAAGGCAGGAGGATGGGCAGGTGGGGCGTTTACCTGGCAACCCCAGCACAGGCCATGGTCCTTGTCTAGAAGAGCAAGGGTTTGGAGAATTGAGTCACTTTCAGTCTTCACTCTGAGCCTGGTTAGAATCAACATCTACAGAATAAAGAATTTATGGTAAAATCCATGCTGACAAGTTACAGCTATTTGTAACACAGATATACAAATGCAACCTGTGTGTGCACACGGAAGTGCCACATGAAGGTGTACACTTCACGCAACTAGTGAATTCATAAGAATACAATTTCAGGTTCAAAATCTCTTTGAATAATCGGAGTCCAGTTCTCTAAGGTGCTCTGCAAGACACCTTTCTATATTCCTAATTATCACATTTTCCATGTGACAGATGAGGTGAGAAACTAAAAACAGAAAAGGTGGTTAATGCATGTTGAGGGCCTCAGGACACTTGACCTGGTTAGAAATAATAAACACAGACCTTGGAGATTATGTATTCCTCCCAGAGCCTGGGGGATAGCATCATTTTTCAAATATTAGGTTTGTGCAAAATACAATGAGACATACTGACAGTTGGGGTCACTATGCTATGCACAAAGTATCAAACTATCCAAACGAATACATTGGTTTTGCATTCAGAAATTCATACTCAAGTGAAAGCGACTCCATTTAAGTCTCTGTTCCATCTGCGACATGTAACATTTTCAACAATTCTGTTTAAAATATTGGGCACGTTCTATAACCAGGCAGCCTTCTCTCCCAAAATGAGTTTTGCACAGTATCTCACTTCAAATAAGGCAGTTTATTAGTATCATTTTCAACATGCCTTCAAAATATAATACTTCACTTGGCATCATTCAAATGTATATAATAGTCACTCTTATTTGGGTATTTTGCAGGCCCATCAAATCACAACGGGCTCTGGCTGAAATACCATTATTATTTTGGATTCCCCTATATTTTCTTTACCCACAGCTCTTGGAGGAGGTGAAATGGGTACCAGCCTCGTAATCTTGAGAAAAATAAAAGACTTCAGCTATTTAAGATCATTTTTAAAAATGTAATCGCCTGCACTTACCAGGCTTCCCATTGGATTTGTGGGTGCCCTGAGGTGTGAAGACAGGCTCAGCTTTTAATGTTGTGGTGAAACACTAGACAGGAAAGAAACCTAAATGCCTTCCATTTCTCGGTAGGAGCGGGTTCTATTTTGTGATTTCTAAATATTCCAGCAGCCACAGCGCCTCGCCGGTGCTTCCCAGCTCCCACTCACTGTCCCAGTTTCAGTCCCTCCTGCTGAACTTTAATTAAAATCCAGGCAATTGTTTTCGAGGAGGCTTCTCGGATACACACTGCGCCTCTGGGACTTGTTGGGCCATCCCCACGGAGAGGGGTAAATGAGCTGGTCGTCTCTTAGCAACAGGCGCGCCTCCACCTGCCCTGTGCCTCTGGGGTTTCCTGCTGGTCAGAAGGAGTGGCTTCTCTCCCCTGGACACTGCTCCACCAGCCTGGGCCTCGCCAGTGCGCTGTCTTCAGGGCCATGGTCCGTGGCTGTGGGATTACAGCTGCCTCCTGTCCCCGGGGGGCCCTGCCTGGGCAGGTGCACAGTCCTCTCATTTGCTTAACGCTGTCCTTGCAGCACCTCACAGGAGCCCCCTCTACACCCCCGTGCAGGCTTGATAGGTTTCAGTTGCACCTGGGAGGTGGGTGCAGAGTACACATGTGTGCCTGCATCAAAGCTCAGGAAGGTTCTGAGACAGGCCTGGTATTCCTTACCTTGGATAAACCACCCCACAGAAGCAAAGGATTCCTCAGCTTTAGCCCAAGGCTATCTAGACTAAAAGTAGCCAACACTGACCTAGCGTTTTCGCTGTGCATGTCAAGGTCCTGAAGACTTGAGTCCTCAAGAAGTCCCTGTGAGATAGGTACAATTATTATCCACGTTTTCCAGATAAGAAAGCAAGGCTCAGAGAGGTTAGGTAACTTTCCTAAAATCACACAGCTACGAAGTGCGGAGCTGAGATTCAAACCCATGCAGCCTGGCTCTGAGGTCCTTGCTGTACATTCCTGCCACTCCCAGCTGACCCTTTGCTGTGGGTCAGAAGCCCCAGCAAGAGATAGAAATGGTGACTTGCATCATTGACAGGGGACAATAACAAAAACTGTACTTTTCCCTTGAGAACGTTCTATGTGGAGATGATGAAAAGTGGGGGCGGGTTTGCCATAGGTTTTTCGTTTTTAATTTCTCTGGGCAAATATAATGAGCTCGCAGGCTCTCCACATACTTCAGCAGCTGGCCTGGTGAACCGTGAACGATTTTTAAAGTTGCTGCAACATGAATGTGCATCAATAATGGGACAGTCAGATAAATCGCAGTACATTTGCATAGCAGAACACTGCTCAACCATTAAAGGAACAGGCAGATCCATAATTATCGGTGTGAGAAGATGTGAAGATATAGTAAATGAAAAAGCTAGAACTGAGTATAAAATCTCCCGTTTTGATAAAGTAGGCCTGACCTGACCAGCATGGCTCAGTGGTTGAGCGTTGACTTACGGACCAGGAGGTCACGTTCGATTCCCAGTTGGGTCATATGCCCGGGTTGTGAACTCGATCCCCAATGTGGGGCATGCAGGAGGCAGCCGATCAATGATTCTCATCATTGATGTTCCTATCTCTCTCTTCTTCTCCCTTCCTTGCTGAAATAAATAAAAATATATTTTTTTAAAAAAAGATTAAATAACAGGGCCATGCACAAAGCATTCTTAAAACGACGCCAGGACACTTGGTCATGGGTTGCTGGGGCCTGGGAATCTGCATGTGAAGGGAGGTCTCGGTTTCCATTGGGTGTCTTTTTGTGCTGTTGGATTTCTTGCTCTGTGCTGATGATAGTTTCATGATTCTCTCTATATTTTTTGCTACAGATAATAGTTTATGAAATGAGAGTAATTTAGAATTAGCTGTAAGTATCCAAGTAACAGAATGAATACCCATTTGCAAAATTAAAAATTAAACAAGTACCTAATTTGCATATTGTTAATCAGCTGAGAGGCCATATACAGGTAGATAATCACAACGGATTTGTGTGCCCAGAACAGGAGGCTTCCACCAGGGCCCCCAGATGGACCTTAGGGGGGGTCTATGAACCCCTCAAGGGTGCACTAATTTTTGGGTATTGTGGTCTGTGTATCTTCTAAGGGGATTACCCAGCATTTTAATGGATTCTCATACAGGTTTATGAGTCACAAAAGTTTACCCACTAGCCTAGAGCTCGGAGAAAGATGGTGTTTGTGTAAAAGATGGTGCTATTCAGAACTTTAACAAGCATCAGAGAGGGACCTGCAGCACTAAGGTAAACAGAGGGGGCAGGAAGGACTGGCACGCTGACAGTAATGAGATGCAGCCTGCCTGTGCCAGGGCACACCTGCCCAGGTGCACCAAGCCTATCCCCTGCCCGTCGGCCAGGACGGCGCAAGTCTGGTTGCAGCAGGACACTGGCCAGACGCAGCCCTGTTGAGGAAGGGCTTCGTTTTTCTCACCTGACAGGTCGTCCAGGGTGGGCGACGCTCTCCCCCAGGGACCACCTCCCTTGTCTCCCGCACAGCTGTCCATAAGGTGTGGCTTTGTCCCACAGCCAGCCCGGCACCACTAGGGGCTGGGACCATTATATGGGCAGTGAGAAGGGGAGAGCAAAAGGGGTGTGGGATCTGCCAGCTAAATCTCTCTTTTCACAAGGCATAGAACTTTCCTGGGCACCTGCACCCAATAGAATTCCACTGTTTCATTAGCCAGAAATTCTTGCAGTTGTCTGGGAGCTTGCGGGTGGGAGCTCTATGTCTCCTAATTGGTTGCAATGTAACCATGAACCAACTAGAATTCCTATTAGGAGGAGGGGTAGGGGCCAGTGGAGAGTGTATGGCCCCAAGTGGCCCACACATGTGCGTGGGAGCGTGGGGGGGGGGGGCCTATTTCTCTGAGGTGAGCTGGCCAGCATGGATTAGTCGGTCGATTAGGCCTAAACACTGGCCTATCTACTGACCGTGGAAGTGCAGCCAGGGTTCTAACTTCCAGACCTGCACCCACAGTGCCACTGGAATCAATGACAAATACAATCACGTGGTTTTAAACTCTTCACATGTAATTCTGAAACATGGCAAAGGATTCCTCATGAAAGGAGAAAGCATTTTCTTTCAGTTTTGTTGAGATACAATCGACATACAGCACTGCATACATTTAAGGTTCACGGGTTTAATACATGTATAACTGGAATGCAAAATGCATTTTAATACAACCAACACGCAATAAAAGAATAAATGAAACAGCTCCAGGATGGGGTTCCGCTGGGGACACAGGCAAAGTCCCAACCTGAGCAGACTCAGGGCACCTCCGTCATCCACAGGAAACCCCAGGAGCCTGGCTACAAAGCTGCTGCTCACGGAGTCCACGTGGAAACAATGGGCGGCCTTTCTCTGAGCTCTGTCCCCAGACACCACAGGATACCAGAGCGTAAGGATGTGTTTCTCTCAGCAGGGAACCCGAGGCTGGCGGCTGCAGAAGCCAGTGATCCAGTCACCAGGGAAGCCCTTCCATGGAAGACAGAGGGACCAGCAGTGACAAGATGAGTCTACATGAACCAAATGACAAAGCAGGTCTGTAACTGCGCGACTGCCCACAGAAGCAATAGATCCCTCTTTACACAGACTTCATGTTGAATGAAGCAATGCTGACATATATTAGGACACCAGCCAGGTCCTGGGGCACTCCGCCCCCCCCCCCCCACCCAATCTCTGTCACACACGACCCAGACAGCCCACAGTCCCCCTGCACCTACCAACTCCCCGAGAATTCCTTGGTCAAGCTGCCTTTTTCTCTGCAGCAGGTTTAGGGACATTTGGCTAAGACATTTTTGCAGTGTGGCCTCTCTCTGAAGGCCGAGAACCCTAGTAACATTTTGCAGAAACTAAGTATGAACATAAACTCAACAGCATCCTCTTCCTTGGAAACTGCTCATCTTCTTTACATGAACTCCGAAGGTTTAACTTGAAAACCTTGTAATTTAAGGGGGAGGCTGCTAAAATAGAGTCTTCACAATTTCCTGCCCGTTTACCACGGCATAATGGTGTTCTAAGCAGGGTGGATTTGTCTGCATCAGAATTTAGTCCACAAGGAAAAAATGAGCAAGTGTGTCCTTGCAGAAATACCCACAAACTAAGAAAATGAGTGAGATTTTCTCTGTTTCCAAAAGAGAACGCTCAAAATACCCATATAGCTGCTCAACCTTTTAGAGATGATTGGCAGATGCGTTCAGATCATACCTCCTCTCTCGTGGTTACATAGTCTTTGAAAATCACCCAAAACCCCTTTGATTTATGGTTTCTACGCACCCCAAGGAATAACGGCAAGGTGACTCAACAGTTGTAGTTTGGGGAAATAGCAGCCCTTTCATTGAGTTCCCGAAGATAAAGTTTAACCCATGCTTCTCTAACATAAATATTCTTTGTTCATCTCAGCTCCTCGGTGTTTGAAGAAGTAGATTCGGGTAGTCTGACTCCATAGACTACCTCTGTGACAGCTTGAAGCCATCCCCGGGAGAGCAGCATGAAAAATGAGAGATATGAAGAGAAAAATGTAGGAGCTGTGAATGCGGTGGGGAGGTCAGCCCTCAGACGCTCACTGGTGTCTGGCACAGCCCTCCTCCTGCACCCCAGTTGCTGATAAGAGGGAGCCAGATGCTCTTATCTGCCGGGGGGCGGGGTGGGGAGGACCAAAGCATGCTGTGGCAGCCTGGCCAGGACTGCCCCTTAGCAGAGACCTCCTTAAGGGCAGGATGGACAGAGACCCGATAAATCACATTCTGGGCTCTCCGCTCCCTGACCCCTCCCTGTCACCAGGGGCCCCTCTTTGGAGATGGCTCCCTCCCTCCCAGCCCTTCCTGGCCCCCTCCTGGGTAGCTACTCCTCCAGCTCTTTCTAGGGGGCCCCTCCGATCCCTGTCCGTTGTTAAACACCCCTAAGTTCTGGGGCCTTTCCTCCAGAGAGTTCCTCTCACTTTGTGGTTGCACCATCTTAAATAGGATTCTTTCCTGGACATCTGCCTCCCCCTGGACCCTCTGGGCTGCTGCCTGGTCCGGCTCTGCTCACCACTGCATCCCTGGTGGCCGGTGTAGCCAGCACAACAAACACCTGCCGGATGAAGGGAAGGGAAGGGGAGGGAGGAGAAAGGATGAAAAAGAGGCAGGGGACAGGAGGGTCACACTGCTGAGTCACCCAGATTCTCACAGGGACGGTCCGGGCTGACAACCCCACAGAGCTCTGAATGGGACCTGAGCACGTATTTGTTTTGCTGGCACTTTCATTATGTCCAAAATGCAAACAGCCAGCCATTGCCAGTCCTAAAGCGAGAATTTCCTCCTTCCTGCTCATTTATCATTCTTACTGTCACTCTTCAGCAGCATCTTCCATGGCGCTTAAAGGCGCTTCGAGGAACAAAACTGCCATCATATTTTACAAACCATTTCACACCCTGAGAGCTGAATATGTAGGTTTCTGAAAGCTGCCTGCAGGCATCGGGTTCTGATATCGTTACCTGTGGCTTTATAGCTCAACTTTGTCAAAAGAGGGCTGCCGCAGGCCCCCGGGAGCTCGTGGGAGCACCTCTCGTCTTCTGGGCAAACATAGGGCCTTGAACTGCACCGCCTGCCTCTGGCTCTGCAACAAATGCTTTCTGTTGCTGCTTTCCCTTCCTGAGTTACACACTCAGATCTCGAGTTCAATGAAGAAGGACCAACACAATGTCTAACCTCTGAGCAGTCGGCCTGGACCTCACATAAAGGGAAATAGTGGCTTTTTAGAGTGGCAAGTGGGAATCACGAGGAAGGCTGCTCAGACACCAGATGCAGCCATGTCCCTGAATGAGCGTGGCTGCAGCTGGCCAGCCCCCTCCCTGCCCTGCATCCCAGGACATGCCCTTCCACCCTGCAAGATCCCATGTGATCTTAGCCACGGTCACCACACCCCCAGCACATAGGGGAGCAGCACCCAAGAGCCTGAGAGAGAGAATAGGGTGGCAGTTTCTAAAGAGCAGAGGCGCGGGATTCGCTGCTCTTCTCTCCAAATCTGTTCACTACTCTTGAATAGTTCCCTTAGTTTTGAATTCACACTCTCAATGAAAGTGCTCTTATACCAACACCATCCACTCGAGTGCCATCACTGGAAGCTCGAAGCCCTCTGTGCGTGTTTATCGTGTGCTCAGCCTCGATGCTGTGCCGTGTGGGGAGCAGACAGGTTCTCTGGACTCACTGGTGGTTGGGGACTGGGGAGGTCTGTTTTCTTACCAGTTAGCTCTTTCCTTATTCATTCGAAGGATTAAATTTCGTTTCAAAGTCTTCCATGCCTGTAGGGACTAATTCCCTCTGCTATTCTGGTTTACTGTTGTTTTGTTTTTCTATTTTTTTCAACCTTTTCTTCCTGCAAAGACAACACATGAAGAAATAAGGAGCCACAGTCCTGGCTTCCCTGGGTGTCCCTCATACTCACCATAAAACGCTGATCCTATGTGTGTCCAAACGTCACCTCTGCCTTCATTCATTTAGTGAAAGAAGCATCTAGACTGGGTAAATGATTTTTTTTTAAATAAATGGGAAAGTTGGACTCTTGATTATAGCCATGAGGTGTAGCCACTACTTAACCTGCCCACCTACCATGAACAACTAGGAAACTGGACAAAGTATAGGAAACAAATGTTTTTAGACATTGGACCAAGGTCACTGAGGATTCTGAGAGAAGGTAAGCAAATCAGGTAAACTCCTCTGATGTCACCACATGCCCCCGATCTGGACCACGGCACTGGGAGAGGAATTCCCAGCATTCCTCCTCAAGCTGAGGAACAGAGAACAGGGGTCAGGGAGGCCAAGGAGAGGGATGGCCTGGAATGAGCCACAAGAGGAACTGCCCTTTGAGAGCTCCCCTCCTGTCTTGAGTCTTTGGTTGAAAACTGCGCTGTGCATGCATAGGACCAACTCTCCAAGGTCAAGGAAAGAACCACTATTGGAATCTGTAAGTTTCACAATTTCCAGAGGTCACACAGTTCCCATCAGTCAAGTGGAGAGACCTTGTTGCATAAACAGAGCATGCGGAAGAGAACTCAGAAAGGTCATGCTTTAGTCATAGACAAAACCAGCCCGATAATAAAAGCTAGTCGAACCCTGTCATTACACAATAAAATGTTAAAAAACAGGACCTGAAAAGATCAATCTGATTAAAAATTAATTTAACTGCCTGACAAAAAAACAAAAAGAAAGAAAGAAAAAATAAGCCCACAGAAACCCGCATACTATTAAAGGAAGACAACAAAATCTGGACACACAGGAATGTAATATTCACAATGTCTAATACGCCATCAAAATTTTCTAGACATGTGAAGATGTGAAAGATGCAACATGGAGCTGGGACAAAAACCAGCCATAGAGACAGACCCAGGAAAGATACAGATGATGGAGAGATAATGGACTTAGCCTAGAAAGGCTTTGTTTTCTAAAAAAGTCTCCTACCCTCAAGAGTTTTAAAGATAATAAGAAGCAAATGAGGAGAGAAATTGAAGAGAGAACCAATGGAAACTGCTAAACTGGATAATATAATCTCTGAAATAATAAAAATTCTTTGCCAATCCATGGGAACTATCATGGTTTTTTGAAGAATATTTTAATATGAAAATAATTCAAACATACCCAAAAATATAGAGAAGAGGATAATGAACTCCCAATACCCATCCCCTCTTTTAACAATCCCCCAATTCTGTTCTTTGAGTTTCATCTGTCCTTCTAAAACTCTTTTTCTTTTGTCTGGGGCAATTAAAACAAATTTCAGATATCATATCATTTCACTCCCAAATACTCCAGTGTTTATCTCTAACAAATAAGTGATTAAAGCTTAAATGCACACACTCAATGCCATTATCACACCCCAAAGATTAGTAATAATTTATTCCTATTGCCTGTTAACCAATTCCTCCTCCTTTTTTCCTGATTGCTTCAAGAAGTTAGGATTGGCCATTTTGGTGCATTTGCCCCTCTCATCACTTTTAGCTGATACGTTTCTTAATTCTCTTGCCTTCTACTCTGGTTTTTCCAGGGCAGGTATTTGTTGGAAACAATCCAGTGATTTTCCAGGACATTTCCCCAAGAGAATGTCTCACTTCATTAAGGAGTTCTTTATTTTTTATTTCATATATATATATATATATATATATATATATATATATATTGATTTCAGAGAGGAAGAGAAGGGAGAGGGATAGAAACATATATGATGAGAGAGAATCATTGATTGGCTGCCTCCTATATACACCCTACTGGGGATCAAGCCTGCAACCCGGGCATATGCCCTGACAGGGAATCAAAATGTGACCTCCTGTTTCATAGGTCAATGCTCGCTCAACTACTGGGCCACTGAGGAGTTCTCTAAATTTCTTCTAAGCCTCCTATTTCCTGTGGGTCGGTAGTTAGATCTAGAGCAAGCATGTCAAACTCGAGGCAGTGGGCCACATGCCTCATTTATTTAAACCCGCAGCATGCCGGCTGTGAGTTTGACATGCTTGATAGAGGCTCGATTACTTTCAGGTTGGAGGTACACTAATACTGCACCGACAGTGCTGTGGCTTTCCGTTGTGGAGCTGCAGGAGGCCCATGTCTGGGTGCCCCATCTTCAGTGTCATTAAGATGATAGGGATCAGCCTTAGCTGGTTTGGCTCAGTGGATAGAGCGTCGGCCTGCAGACTGAAGGGTCCCAGGTTCGATTCCGGTCAAGGACGTGTACCTTGATTGTGGGCATATCCCTGTTAGGGGGTGTGCAGGAGGCAGCTGGTCGATGTTACTCTCTCATTGATGTTTCTAGCCCTCTATCCCTCTCCCTTCCTCTCTGTAAAAAATCAATAGAGTATATATTTTTAAAAAAAGATGATAGGGATCAGATGTTGCCATAAGGAGCTGATCCACTCATTATAACGTTCCCCATCAACACTCCACCGAATGGCGTTAGCTCTCTCTTGGAGCTGTAATTTTAAAATGTCTTTGCCAACTCAGTAGCTGATGAATTGGACCTATCTATTCTAATTGGTCAGTGTTAACTTGTTACTTATTTCTCTCCAGTTCATCTGCCCACTTCCTTCCTTGCCAGGCCTCCTCACGGGGTCTCAGTCATCTCTGGTGCACTCCTAGTCTTGCTGGTCTCACCCAGCTCTGTGGATGGCTCGATGCAGAAACTACTCCATGCACAGCCCAGGAATTGTCTCCACTTTCCAGGCCACAGTAGGTACCAGGCACCAGGCCCTGACTCCAGCTCCCCACTGGAACAACTGCTTTGCATGCTGAGGTCGGCGATGTTTCTGAAGCCACCAGCTCTCCAAGAAAGCGGCCAAGGTCACTGTGTAACCTCCATGGACAGGCTGCACAGCCCCCAATGGCACATCCTTTCTCTACTGTGGCCGGTGCTGCAGAATGAGGGAAGGTTAGTGCAGCAGTAAGTCTGCTCAATCCTAGTCACTTTTCAATGTCCGGATCCTCTTCCTAAGACACATGAATCCGTGTGGGCTAAGCCATGAGCAGTTTGTGGCACAGACACTGTCCTAAGTCACTAAGGCTTCTCCCCTGCCAAGTAGGGTCATTGGCTTTGGGCCACTCTGTGCTTGTCCACTCTCCTTCCTCTTAGACTAGTGGTTCTCAACCTTCCTAATGCCGCGACCCTTTAATCCAGTTCCTCATGTTGTGGTGACCCCCAACCATAAAATTATTTTCGTTGCTACTTCATAACTGTAATTTTGCTACTGTTATAAATTGTAATATAAAATCTGATATGCAGGCTGTATTTAGGCGATCCCTGTGAAAGGGTCATTCGACCCCCCAAAAGGGTCACAACCCACAGGTTGAGAACCACTGGGCCACAGAGACACGCCCAGATCTGTCTTAATCCCAGGATGAGCACAGGTTAGCCTGGCCTGCGGGAACCTGCCCCGCCTACCCAGTAACAGAAAGCAATGCGTTGTACCTTCAGAGATGGGCAGGGCGCCCCCAAAGAATGTTTTTCCAAAAGATGTTTTTTTGAAGGCAAACAATGTAAGGACTATTTTCAGACTCTAGGTATCCCTGTGAAAATGTTGAAAATCTCCCTAGAAATTCCTCAGGCAAGGCAGGCTTGAGAAACACTGTGAACCACTGCCCAGCCAGCCCTCCGGGGACCACGCAGGACACCCACAAGGCACGCCTTTCCGTCCCCACCCCCCAGGAGAGACTCTCTGGAGCCACAGGCACTGATCAAGGACATGCTTTGGAGTTCAGTGTATTTTTTTTAATAGTTTATTGATTTGAGAAAGAGGAAGGCGGGTGGGGGGAGGGGTATAGTTGGGGGCGGGTATTTGGGAGTGACGGAGAGGGAATGTGACCCAGCACCAGAGGAGTTTCCTTGTTTGGAGCAAACAAGTTCTTCCCCTCCCAGGGCCCCTGCCAGGAGCCTAAGCCCATCTGGCCAGTGTTGTCCTCGGCAAGAGTAGGGCGGGTGCCAGGAGCTAACCCGTCAGTGGTGCACACACACTGCCAGCTTAACACCCCCCACTTCGCCCAGGAGGCAGCTTCCCACCTGGAGGGGTTCAGAAAGCCACAGACCCCACTGTCCCCTCCACCTGCCCCAGACTCCCCAGCACCCTGCCTTTGTCCCATTCTCCTGGGAGGGGAAGGCGCCCACTTTTCCAAGGAGGCTCAGGTGGCATCAGTTAGGCCACTGCCCAGTGGAAGGTGGTGCCACCTGTCTGCAGAGGGCCCCAAGGCTCCCTGGGCCTGCTCAGACGCCCTGCCTCTTCCCCTTCACAAGCCCTGAGCTCAGACAGCCAGGCACGCAGGCTGCGCCTGGTGCTTCCTTCTTGGCCAACTGTGGAAGCCACAGGTAGGATTTCCGGCTCAGCTCCGATGCCGCCTCCCCTGCCGCCCCTCCCACCTCTCCCCTGCCACCCTGTGTCTCCGGAGGACTCAATTACATCCAGTCACTTCTATGCCCACAGCAGCCAGGTTCCCAAAGCCCTCTACCGCCCTCCTGGGCCACAGGGCCCTGACACTCCGGAGGGTGAGGGCCAGGAATCACTCCTAACCCCAGTCAAACCCATGCCTCCAAGTTGAGCCCGAGGGACACACCGTTTCACTTTCCTGAAAAACTTCGTGGTTTCTCCAAAAAATGGACTTTCCCATCGTGGGAAGGCTCTTCACCCTGTGGCTGGACACTGATTCCTCCAACAACTTCTGGAACATTCCTGGGAACGCCCTCCTCAACATTTCCTCCCTCTCCCATGGAGCCTCCACAAGTAGGAACTGACCCCTCTACCTCAGGTCTCACCCAGCCATGCCCAATCAGTCCTGGATGCTGGTGGCCAGGTAGGCCTCCCTATATTCCCTCTGCTTCCCCCTCTTTCCAGTCCCAGGCCCTATTCCCATCCCACTCCCCTGGTGCACTTGCCTCACCCAAGCCCCACTGCAGCCTCACTGCACCGTCTCACAGATGGGAGGAGAGGACACCTCGGGGCTCACTGGGGAGCTGGGGCAGGAGTGGGAGAGGCTGGTTGAGGGCCTTCCTCCCAGTGGCATTGCCCACTCTCTGCCTCCCACCCCAGAGCCTTTCCCATGGCCAGGGAGGCAGAAAGACGGGGTGGGACCTGGTTTGGGGTCCGTTCATTATCTGGATAGCAGCAAGAAACAGGGGTGAGGGCCGCACTACCACACATTGCATTTCCCAACGTTCACCAGCGGAGGAGGCTGAGGTATGAGGGCTGTGGCCTCGGGAGCCGAGATCTCTCCCTGCCCAGTTCTGGGGTGGGAGGGCCCCTAAAAGGAGGGCGGTGGACAGGGGGTGGAGAGATGGAAACATCTGTGGACCCTCAGACTCAGGGCTGACCCTGCCTTCAAGAATTTTCAGATACCGGGCTGCTCTTGTCATAGGCATACCTCTGCTTTCACAGCCGAGTCAAAATAAAAAATGGGTTTCCTTGGCAACCAAGGAAACATCTTGAGAGAACAGTTATATTGTTTTGAAATGTTTTGAAACCTTATCAATGGTTTCCAGGGAAACCCAGGCTTTCCTAGGTAACTCTAAGAAGAGGCACAGGGGAGCAGGTCTGAATTCACGGTATGCGAGCACTCAGCCATTTGTTAAGGCAGAAGCATAGCGTTCACTCACATCTGACATTTAATGCTAGTGCCTGATCAGTCCAACATCCAGTGCCTCCTTGGGGAGGTCAGCGTTACCTGGATCACACTTTAAGACATCACACAGCATTTTAAAAATTATGGCATTTGTGAATCCCATGAGAATCAGAAGTTTAATTGATATTATGAAATACGCTTTTGAGAAAACCACATTTAAAGGACCAACTCAGCGGCCAAATTTCAGTCAGAGCAGTTTGTAAGTCAAACGGAAGCTGTGTCCACAGAAGGAACGGTGGGACCACCAGTGAGTTCCGTGAAAGGTGCCCAAGCCCTCCACGTCCCCCCAGGCCGCCCTCACCGTGGCTCCGTCTTACCTTCACTGCTCCCCACTTACACTCAGAAAAGCGTCCGGCAAGCCTGCCTTCCCAGTGGGCGCTGACTTTCATTTTCTCTGGCATCCGCTGAGGTCGCCAAGCGCCTCCCTTCAGCAGCGAGTTCCTTTCCTTTCTCAGTTGGATCGTGATTACCTCCCAGGACCCTCTCCCGCCTCTGAAATTCACCTTCGCCCTTGCTGGCTGTGACCGCACAGGAAGTCCTGGCCCTGAATATGGCTCCAAAGAGCAGCCACGGATCAGCCGATGGCCACAATCCTCTACATTCTGTCAGCCCTGCATCACCACATCCCTTAGGAACATCTTATGTAATTAAAACTTGCATTTGAATTTCCCGAGTGATATTTTTCACATTCATCGTGCTGTGCACATACTTTATGACATCAAACACAATGACGCGGGCAGGAACAGATGGGTCTCACTCTGTGTCAGACTGATACATCACACAGAAAAGCAACAGTTCATCTGAGCTTGAAAAGGTTACTCCGACCATACTGCCTCCAGTGGGATGTATTTTTAAAGACAAAGAAATGTTGAAATGTGTATAATAGGTTTGTTTTCAGTAGTGATGTGGGTGCAGTAATAATAAGACTATTTCATGCGTATGCTTTTGCACGAGTCACTATACAAATGTCGGAAGCCCAGATTCTTACTGTGGGAGGAGGCAGTCCCACAAGAGGCGTGGGGCTGTGAGGATGAGCCCCCTGATGTTGGGTTGGAGGTGAAGGCATCGTCTGTATGAACTCATGATGTTTAAAAAAAACATATTTGAATTTCTGTCCATTGAAGAGTTGAAGGAACAGGGACACCAAACTAATGAGCATACAGAGCACCCAGACCTTGGCTTCTAAATACCTTTCTCCACCGAAAGGTGGCTGGCCAAGGCCTGGAGCGGGGAGGGTCAGCCTAGGACACCTGACAGTGCTGGGAAGAAGGATGTGCCCAGAGACTAACAGGGTCATTAAAGTAGCTGCATCTCACAAGTGACGAAAGCCAAGTCAGGTAGGCATTCAGTTCCCAGGACTGCCATGGCCGATGGCCACAAACCTCGTGGCTGAAATAGCAGCCATTTCTTCCTTCATGTCCGAAGGACAAATCTAAGTCCCAGCTGTCAGCTGTCAATAGGGCCAGGCTCCCCCTGAAAGCTCTAGGGGAGGGTCCTTCCTGCCTCTTCCTTGGCTGGCGGCCGCCTCACTCCAGTCTCCCCTGTGTCTGCGCAGGCCTGGCCATCTTCGCTGTCTCTGCAGGTCTCTGTGCATTTTCCTGGCTGTGATTTTGAACTATAATTCTGCATGATGCTACCTTTGGGGAAACTGTGTGAAAGGTTTATGAGATCTTTCTATTTATTTTTTTGACAACTGCATATGAATAAATAATTATCTCAAATGTTTGTTGAACAAAAAAAAGTTGTCAGAGGGAGAGACTGAGGGAGGAGGAATCCACAGGTCCTGGTGCCTGACTGGCTGCAAGACAGAGAGAGACACTGAAGGAGGCCTGGAAGTTCCAACCCCGGGTGACAGAGGAAGGGCTTTGGGGGCAGGGGCGGCGAGGCGGGGGTAGGGAACAGGACCAGGACAAAACAGCAGGGGCAGGAAGGGAGGAGCTAACCCCAGGGGCCAGACCAGTGGACTCTGATCAGCATGAAGGCTTGAGGGACTGGACGTGTGCTTCTTTGGGATGCAAGTAACATCAAGCAGCTGGAGCTAGCTCCGAGGAAACGGGCAATTTCCTAGGAGGCTTCCAGGGAGACCTTGAAGCTCAAGGCAGACATGCAGTTGGGCCTCCGGGAGAGTTAGAGCTGGGACCAGGATGAACACTCCACCTTCACCTGTATTTTCCCAGAACATACTCGCTTTCCCTCTGAGTCCAGGGCTGCCCCCCAGTGCCTGAGTCCAGCTCCTGGGAGAAACTGACCCCAAACTCCCAGGGGAAAGTCTCCTAGGCTGGTGCCCTCCTCTCGGGGCCAACAGGGCAGGGGCATTTTACACAAGTGGCCAGAGCTCACCGGAGTGTGGCGGACTCATCTTGAGCTGGGCAGACGTCCCCAAATGTATCCATCACAAAAGTCCTTAGAGCTCCTTCTGTTCCGTCCAATACACTTAGTGGGACATTAAAATGAACCCCGTTTCCTCTTTCAAGATTGGATTCTCATGTTCTCCGACTATCACATTTTAGAAAGACTTTCGACAAGAGCCTGGCTTTTAGAAAACCAGAAAATTAAATTAACCGGAACATCAAATCCCCAATCTGAGAATCAGAGTTTTATTTTATTATAAAACCAAATTTATGCAAGTAAAGATCATTCTCGTATGGATATGCAGTAGCTGCTTCCCTCACAACCCCTTCAACTTTCTAAAACCATTCCTTATTATTCAGATAATTTATCTGGAGATGGTTTCTGGTCTTTTAGCACAAGGCCATTTTTCTTTAATGAAGAAACACTATTTCTTCACACAGATGAGCACACACCCCAGAGTGTAGTTGTCTGTGGCCTGAGTTACTCTCTGGGAAGTTTGCTGTGACAAGTTTTGTCATCAGCGAAGGTCAGCCGCCAGCACCCTGCAGGACAGAGAGAACTATGGGACCTGGAGCCACAAGGAGAGCATCAAAGCAACACCATGAAGGCCTGGACACACAGACATGTCTTTCCTCCTCTTGTAAGAAAACCCCTCAGAGGAGGATTTCCCCTCTTGCAAGGGCGTTTATGGGACCACGTCACAAATGAACTCCACGAGCTGAATAAATAAATAAGTAGGTGACCCAGGCACCTGCTTCCGAGAGGGGGATTTGTGGACTTAATCCCACTGTTGGCCTCCCGGCGAGTCTTCATTAATTAAGGCCCTGGAAACAAAAGAACTCTGTCTTCTTTAATCATGGAATTTCCAGAACATCAAAGTGGACAAAGACCTTTTCAGAAGCTCTTGATTCTAAGCATCTTCCTCCTGCTCAGGGCAGCCGCCAGGGAGGCAGGTTGAGGTCACCCAGGAGGAGGAGCCCCCATAAACTGGAAGGGTGGGGGCTCAGGAAAAGGTGGGAGGGGTTGGTTGGAAATAGGAGATTTGGACAGCCTGGGGAGATATCCCTGCTGGGCTGGCAGAGGGATGTGGATGATATAAAGCAAAAATCACATTCCAGACATGCCATCCCTAGCAGAGAGTAAATATACTCAGCAAAGCCAGGTTCAAAGTGGGGTCTGCAGAGTATCTGCATGAAATGCTGTTGAAGAGTGGGGAACACCCAAGGGCTGAGTTGGAGGTCTTTGCAAATTTGGGCGCGCACGTTTCTCTCAAAAGTCATGGAAAAATCCAAATGAAAGAATCCCGAAGAAATGCCCTGGGAATGAGATGTGTGCGAGGCTGTGTGGGAGCAGAGCTCTGCGGGGCCCCACGGCTCCAGCCCCGGTGCGGACCCCGTGTGTCATTTCCTCCTGGTGAATGTGCCTGGACTGCGGAGGGAGGAGTGTTGCTCTTATGATGGGGTTACACGGTGTGACTAGGTAAGGGGACAACACTCCTGCGATTATCTGGCTTTACCTGTGAAGCCGGCTGGCCTTGCAGAAGCACAGCTGCGAGGTCAGTTGCCATGTCTTGCCACATCACTAGGACCTGACAGTGACCCCTGATTGACAACCAGCAGGATGAATGCAGGGCCTCGGGGCTGCCACCACCTGGTGCTGGGTTCTGCCAACACAGCGGGGAAGGTGAAACTGCGCCCTGGACAAGAACCACGGCCCTATAGCCACGTCCGAGTGCAGCCTGGTGCCACCTGAGCAGAAAGCCAGCTGAGCCATCACTCACAAAAAGGACAAGAAAATAAATGTGCTGTTTTAAGCCGCTGTGTGTCGATCTGTTACACAACAAGGGAAAACGAATACAGATCTTATCAGAAAGTCAGCATAATTTATCTTAGCAAGAGCTTTTGAAAAGAACGCATGCATCTGTGAGCACAGGGCTGCTGGGGTTGGGTTAGAAACTGGAGAAACCTCGGTGCGTCCCTTAGAACGCAGAGCGCTGGGTCAGAGTCAGGCGATTTGATTCTGGCCCCTCTTCCCTGGCAGGCTAGCCTGGACCAGTAACTTCATCACCACAGAGGCCGGTTCTAGGCCCTGCGAAGTGAGGAGGAGCACCCACATGGCTCCCTGCTGTTTTCTTCTGGTTCAAAACACTAGCTGCTGGAGGGGAGCCACATGGAAAGCATGGGAAGGACGCAGGCAGCCTCTAGGGGCACAGACTGGCCCAGGCTGGCAGCCAGCAGGGAAATGGGGACCTCAGTCCCCTAAGAAACAGAATTGGCCCAAATCCTGAGTGGGCCTGCGGCTCACTGATCCCCGGCCTCCAGAAAGGCTGCAGCCCTTCCCACAGCTGCTTCCGACCTGCGGACAGTCTCCCCTCCTGCAGCGGTTCTCAGACCCCAACCCGCAGAACCCAGAGACAATTGATGGGCTTGTTTCCCGCCTCTGGGTTTGTGCAGGTGCGTTGTCGGGGTCCCTGAAAATTTGCCATGAGGATGTACACGTGCGCATCGCGTGCGCGGAGGATCATACTCACACCTGCCCCGCGTGAGCCACGGCGTCCACTGTGCCGTGTGAGTTACGTGCCACCTGCTGCCCAGGGGTGGCTGCCGAGGTTGGGGACAGGGCAAGGGTCGGAAGCGTTGGGTGGGTGACTGGCCTGACGCTGCGTTTGCAGCCCGCGCCTCGTTTCTAGCTGTTTCTGGTGCGCAATCCGGAGTTTCTCCGGGGCAGCTGGTGGGGTCTGGGGGGCGGGGAGTGGGGGGAGGTGAGCTCCCATCAGCCAGCCTTCCGCCGCCCAGGCTGAGGTCTCCTGGCTGAGGTCTCTTGTTCTCATGGGTTCGCTGCTGCTGTCGGCGCTGCCTGGCTGCGGTCCCCTCCCCCGTGTTCAGGAGAATGTTCGTGGTCAGGAGGACGGCTTGGACTCACCGGGGCCCCTGAATCCAGTCCTTAAGCTTCTGGAAGCTCGGTGAGCTCACCGGTGCAGAGGGTGGCGGTAACAGGGCGCTTACAGGGCTCAGGGAGGCGCAGAGGAGACCCGTGCTGAGGCCCCGTGGTCCTTATTCGGGCCTGTCTGTCCGGGGCCGTGGACCCTGGTCTCCTGCCTGGGCTCTTTCACAGGACCTGAGGCCGGTCCCATCTCTGCCGGCACAGAAGTGAACCCGAAGGGTGTGGCTCCTCCTACAATAAACCACTGGGAGATTCATGGGCGCCGGGCAGCCTCTCGGCGGGGAAACCCAGCAAGGATTCAAGCTAGGTAATAATGTAGACCCCCCTTCCCTCTCCCACCCGCTCCAGTCCAGTCTCACTAAGATTGCTGTATCCACGGAGCCTGTTTCTGGGCCGGAGAGCAAGGCTGCATCCACGGAGTCCATCGAGTTCGCAGAGAATGAGCGGAGTCTCGGGCTGGAGCGCGAGCGCCACCTGTCGGCACCGGCAGCCCACGTTTTCCCCTGGGTCTGTGCCAAGACCCCACCCATCTGGATCTTGGGCAAAGTTGCCAATGGATTCTGCCTTTGGTCTCCGCAAAGGAGGCCCGAAATTAGAAACACCCCACCGATACAGTTACTAAAGAACACAGGATCCCCTTTGTTCAGGGCCTGGCACGTGGCGCTGCCGCGCAGTGATCCTAAACCCTAACCCTCTGCTTTCCTGAATGGCACCGTCCAGGTCATGAGTCTTCCATCTGGAGACCAAAGGCGACTTTGTCCTGTGTGCGCAGGCTTGCAGGTTGTCAGCTGCACCTGTCCGAGACGGCCGCGGCGCGGTGAGCTTTGAGGAAAGAGGAAATACAAAACAATCCCCCCGTCGGGTGGTTTCTTGCAGATGGCGTGGCTGCGTGACTTCACTGCCCAGTGGGGCCAGCATCACTTTCCTAAGTCTGTTCCTGTCATTGACCCCGGAACAGCCCAGGAAAAGCAGAGTTCTCCGGGCACCTGAGCATGTGGTAGAGGAGCACGTTTCACTATGAAACCACCACATGTAGCTCTACATATTATAACACATATGACGCTGACGCCAACCCTCTATGAATCCTGATATTGCTCTAAAGGGTGGTGGAAATCATGTGGGCGGTAACTTATACAATAAAATCCAAACACTTGGGGCTACTTTATGCTACGTTGATAACCGAGTTTCGGTTTGGCAAGATGAGAACAATTCTGGACAGGGGAGGTGGTGGTGAATGGATTGAAGGCCACCGAGTTGTACATGTAAGTATGGCTGAGTTGGTAAATTACGTCTATTTTACCACAATTTAAAAAAACTACTTGCTACTGCTTTGCACATCTGTTCACTCTTTCATCCATTCAAAAGTGTCCTCATGAGGCCCGCAGTGGTGCCGGGGTGGAGCTGAAGGAAGAGACCCTGGTCCCCGTCCCCCTGGGCTTCTTACTGTCCCCATCACGTTGCCTTTTCCAGGATGTCATGCAGCTGGAGTCACACAGCATTCCTTTTTGATTGGCTTCTCGCTTAGAAAGATGCATGTACATCCCCCTCCCCCCCCCCCCCCCCCCCCCCCCCCCCCCCCCCCCCCCCCGGTCTTCTCTTGGCTTGATAGCTCATTTTCTTTTAGCGCTGAGTAAAATGCCTTCGTCTGGATGCACCACAGCTTAATTACCCATCACCTACTGAGGGGCGCATCGGTTGCTTCCAAGTTGGGGCGATTAAGACTAGAGCTGCTGTCCTAACTGGTTTGGCTCAGTGGACAGAGAGCATCGGCCTGTGGACTCAAGGGTTCGATTCCGGTCAAGGGCATGGACCTTGGTTGTAGGCACATCCCCAGTAGGAAGTGTGCAGGAGGCAGCTGATCGATGTTTCTCTGTCATCAATGTTTCTAACTCTCTATCGCGCTTTGTAAAAAGTCAATAAAATAAAAAAAATAAAGATTAGAGCTGCCACAGACGCTCGTGTGCAGGCGTGTGTGTGCACATGAGTTTTCAACCCCTTTGAGGGGATACCAAGAAGCATGATGGCTGCGTCATAGGTGAATGTAGGAAACCACCAAACCGTCTTCCAAGGAGGCCATGCCATTGTGGGTCCCCACCAGCAGCGGGGGACAGTTCCTGCTGCTCCACGCCCTTGCCAGCATTGGGTGGTGTCGGTGTTCTGATTTCCATGTTCTAACAGGTGTGCGGTGGTAGGATGTTAGGTTCTTCCTAAAGTTTCCTTCCTGTGTTGCGGTCACTGCATCTGTAAGTGGAGAAGGAGGCATCGGCCCGTGGACCGCCCTGTGACGTGAGGTCCTGTGTCTGGGGAAGGACTCCAGCCCACAGGAGTGAGGCAGAAGGAATCGCCAGCCCAGGCCTTGTGGACCGTGTGTTTCTGGGGCACAAGAGCCCCTCGTGCGTGCTCAGAGGAGGGAAGACTCTATGGTCATTGCAGGGCAGCCCTGCCCCCAGCAGAGCTTCCCAGCTTCTTAGTAGAGGCATTTCAGCCTCGGCTGCCAGCACAGATTTGTGATCGTAATAAAACCGAGCCTGGCCTTTCCTTCCCTGGGGGTGGCAGCGTCCTTCTGCTGTGCAGGATAAGATGCAAATGGATTCTTTACACTCCCTGGAAACGGAAATCTGAGGCCGGTCACAGCAGCTGCCGCCGGGAGCAAGGCCATCTTAAAGTGTTCCAACCCTTCTGGTACTTTCCAGAACATTTTACTCACTTCCACCCAATTTTATGAAAATCCAGATACTATGTGACTCACTCCATTTAAAATTAAAATTAAAGTGGCTTGCTGCCCTAACCGGTATGGCTCAGTGAATAGAGAGTTGGCCTGCAGACTGAAGGGTCCCAGGTTCGATTCTGATCAAGGGCATGTACCTTGGTTGTGGGCATATCCCCAGTGTGGGGTGTGCAGGAAGCAGCTAATCAATGTTTTTGCCTCATTGATGTTTCTAACTCTCTATCCTTCTCCCTTCCTATCTGTAAAAAAGTCAATAAAATATATTTTTTGAAAAGTGGCTTGCTTGGCATGATGCTTAATTTTATGTGTCAGCATGGCTGGGTTCAGGTGCCCAGTGTGTTCATCCAACCCCAGCCTAGATGTTGCTGTGAGGCATTTATTAGATGAATGAACGTGGAAGTCAGTAAGCTCTGGGTAAAACAGACCACGCCCCACAGTGTGGGTGGGCCTCGTCCAATCAGTTGAAGGCATGAGGAGTGAAGACTGACCTCCCCCAAGCAGGAAGGAGTTCTGCCTCAAGTCTCTGAGTGGCAGCATCCACTCTTGCCAGATCTCCAGCCTGCGGGCCTGCCCTGAGAGTTCCGGACTTGCCAGCCCTCACAATTGTGTGAGCCAATTCCTCCAAATAACTATCTCCCAGATCTCAGCCCCTCTCTCTCCCTTCACATCAGCGTGTTCTATTGTGCCTCCCACCCCCAGCCCTGCCCCCAGCTTGACCCTAATTGCCCTCTACTGCTCACCCTGCAGGCACCTCTTCTGGAGGTGCCAATGCCATAAACACATAAAGTGGGCTCTGCTGCTGCAGGCGACATCAGAACAGAGGATCCCCATCAGGACAGCGAAATCACCCTGAGGGAAGGGCCTTGCCTGACCCATTGTTCTCCAGCTTGCTCAGGTCATTCCCTGGTCCCCTCTGGATGGCAGTGGTCCCGGGTGATGTTAAATACAGAGGTCTCCATTGGACGTCTGGATGTCAGCTGGGGGAGGGGGTCCCTCTTGTTGGGCAGGGAGCGGATGGGGGGATGGGGCGATGGGGGCATAGGGGAATGGGTCCAGCCCCCTCCTGCGCCACCTGCTGGCCCCACTGCAGGTGGGAGTTGGATACTCCTCAGGCAGTCTCCCTCGCTCTGCGTCCCCCTCTCCTCCCCTCACCCCACAGAACCAACACCTCCTCCCACTGTTTTGGTTCTCGTTGGGTTCTGGTTCCAAGATACCTTGGGCTTTGCCCAGCACCCCCTCACTTGCTTCACCACCTCGTTCCTGCTGCAAAGGAAAAGCCATCCCACACAGTGTTCTTCTAGGTCAGCGAGTTTCAACCCGTGTGCCGCAGGGATTTTAAAACATGCACTACCTGACTATTTAGTCAGGGGCGCTGACCTCTTTTCCCTTAGACTGTCAAACAAAAAATCACAACAGCCAACACAGCAATAGTGTGAGTGAATCAAAATTATACCTAATTTTTTGGTCAGATCTGTAAAAAATATAATTTTAGTAATTCGTTTACGTGCCAGGAGATTAAAAAGGTTGAAAATCGCTGTTCTGTGTGTTTAAATTGTGTAAAGTGAACATAACGGGGTAGAAGAGATGCCTGAAGTCTCACTGCAATGGGATGAGTCCTCCCCCACTTACAAGAACATCACCAGTGAGACTGGGGTGCTGTCATTGCAAAGCCGCGAGCCGCGCGAACTCCCAGTCATCCTCACGCTCCTGTCACGTGGCAGGGCACTCGACCTGCCAACCCAATGCCCATCCGTCTTCCTAAAAGTGACGTGGCCCCCGTTGCCGCTGGACTTCTGTGGCCATCGCCCGGCTGTAATTTTAATGTGGTCGTTACCTCCCGTTGGAATGTCACCTGAGCCATCGAAGGGGTGGCGTCCATGCTGACAAACAGAGAGAGGAGCCGCGTCCTTAGACAGCAGGCGTCGGGGCAGGATGGGGAGGAAGCCGGGCAGCTGCATGTGCGCTGTGCTGCTCTCCGC